>JACEEZ010004536.1:67500-110000 GCA_016584305.1 Chionoecetes opilio | reverse complement strand
TGGAACTCCTCGTGAACAGGAACCACTCGAGCCTCCTTCCACGCTGAAGGCCAGATCTATCTATCTATCTCTCTATATATCTCTCTATATATATCTCTCTCTCTCTCTCTCTCTCTCTCTCTCTCTCTCTCTCTCTCTCTCTCCACTGGGTGACAATTTCTTTCTTTCAGCTTGTGATGAACTTCCTCAGTATTAAAAAGCGTTAAAATCTACGCTAAAAATATTCAGTTCTGAAATCCTAAAAAAAATCCGAAATCCGAAGTGTCTGGTCCCAAGGTTTTCGGATAAGAGATTATGAACCTGTACTACTACTACTACTAACTACTACTACTACTACTACTAAAGTCTAAAAACAGAGTATAGTCCACACCACACCACACCACGCAAGGTTAGCTATAAAAACAATGAATACAAATCTTCAATAAATCTTTGCTCTGTTTCCTCTCCATGCATAGATCAAGTCATGGTGTACAAGTCAGTCAGTATAAGTCATGAGGCACCGGCTGGCTTCACAACACTTATACAAGACACAGAAACACGTGAAGAGCCTACATAATATAACCTACAGGCGCTATAGGCTCCAAACGGGGAAAAAAAAAAAAAAAAAAAAAACTCAGAACGAAAAAATAAAATAAACAAATAAAAAACTCCAAACGAAAAAAAATTAATAATAAAAAAAAAAAAAAAAAAAATTGTCTACGTAAAAAAAATACCGTAAAAAAAAAAAAAAAAAAAAAAAAAAAATAAAAAAATAAAAAAATAAAATAATAATAATAATAATAATAATAATAATAATAATAATAATAATAATAATAATAATAATAATAATAAATAATAATAATAATAATAATAATAATAATAATAATAATAATAATAATAATAATAATAATAATAATATAATAATAATAATAATAATAATAATAATAATAATAATAATAATAATAATAATAATAATAATAATAATAATAATAATAATAATAATAATAATTGTTATGAGCCCCTCCAGCTTTGTCCTGTGCTGGGTAATGTTATGATGTGTTAATTATTCTGTACACTCATACCTCATACAAATAGTATCTACTCCACCTCATACACTGAAACTGGATAGGGAGAAACTGGTTCACAAACGGTGGTAAATGGTTAGAATGGACTCAGTCGTCAGGTAGTTAGTGCAGAGTCAATGAGTCAATAGAGAGTTCTAAAAGGAGGCTAGATAGCTTTATGGATGGGGATGAAAGGTGGATGTAGGTAGTGTTAAGTAACAGGAACTACCACGTATAGATCTCTCAGCCTTTTGTAGCTTCCTTATTTTCTTATGTTACAAATATAAACTTTCAGACACGTAAATTCGACATGACATTTCAATCGTAAACTTTCATGTGCTGGCCCGTCATCCACAGCCACACCCCTGACCCGGCATGTGACAGGTGACCAGACGACCCAACACGAACTAGGTAACACTCGATGCAGCACAGACACAGCAAGGAAACAAAAAAATTGACAACAGGAGTGAAGGTAACAGGAATGACACTACCACACCACAACAGCCCCTTGATATGACAGACACAGACATTGGGGAGGCATTGGGGAGGCATTGGGGAGGCATTAGGGAGCATTGGGGAGGCATTAGGGAGAGGCATTGGGGAGAGCATTGGGGAGAGCATTGGGGAGGCATTGGGGAGGCATTAGGGAGGCATTGGGGGGAGGCATTGGGGGGAGGCATTGGGGAGGCATTGGGGAGGCATTGGGGGGAGGCATTGGGGAGGCATGGGGGATGGAGGCTTTGGGGAGCATGGGGAGGAGGGAGCATTGGGGAGGCATTGGGGAGGCATTAGGGAGGCATTGGGGAGAGGCATTGGGGAGGCATTGGGGAGGCATTAGGGAGGCATTGGGGAGGCATTAGGGAGGCATTGGGGAGGCATTGGGGAGAGCTGTTGGAGTGGAAGTGCCAGGTCGCCGTCCACCGGGCAGGCCAAGGAAGACATGGAGGCATAAGAATATAAGAACATAAAAAAATAAGGAAGCTACAAGACGCCTGTGAGACCTACACGAGGTAGTTCCTGTGAAGTTGTGTTGAAGAGATCTGGCAGCATTGCCATTGAAAAAGTTGAGGCAATGGATAGAGACCTGCGTATGAAGAGAGAGGAAGAGGAAGAGAGGAAGCGTATCATCGCCGTTAACTTATAAATTATTGGAACCTCGACGTCAAACAGGAAGAAATAAAAGACAGACAGACGGCAGGCACACCCCTCACACCCCCGGGTATGACAGACAACACACCATACTCTCGCCTCTTGGGTTCATGCGTTTGTACAGCTTTTGATATGACAGACAGACAGACAGGCAAGGCACACCCTCTCGCACCCTCCTGTGTGTATGACAGACAGACACACCACTACTCCTCTGCCTCTTGGTGTTCATGCGTTTGTACAGCTTTTGATGTGACAGACAGACAGACAGCCAAGGAACACCGTCTCGCACCCTCCAGCGTGTATGACAGACAGACACGCCGGCAGCAAAAAAAAAAAACACTATTCCCGCGGCCTCTTCGTGTTCATGCGTTCGTACAGCTTGCGGATCTTTACAATGCACGCCAGGAGGTCCCTCGAGGCGTTGAGGTCCTCCTGTAGCTGCGGGAGGGAGGGCAGCGGCGGCTCGGACCCCAACAGGCGGTAGTCGTCCCCGTCAAGGCTCATCTCCAACAGGCACTCGGCGTCCGGCTGGGAACGATTCACCTGAAAGAGATGGATCCCTGAGTTTTTTTTGTTTTTGTTTATTTTACGTTGAAGCCTATAGCGCCTGTAGGCTATTATGTTTTTCCTTGAGGGGTCAGGTGGCTGGCCCTGCACATTCTGGAGGGTCGTGATGGTTGACCCTCTCCCGTTGGTGGCGCAGGCTGGATTTCTATAGTGACACCTGTGATGTATAGGTGAAGGTCCGTTTTCTGAGTGTAGTGTAGCCTAATATTTCACCTTATAATTATATTTCCATAGCCTTATCATGCAGCTCTCGGCCAAACACTGGGGTTGCCTGTCAGGAAGAGCATCCGGGGCATACAACTCATGCCACAAACTTAAATGATGAACGTCGACAACAGAATTGGAGTGTATCATCGATCGTCTAACCTCATAAGACTATGGGGAAAATCTGCCGTTAAACAGAAAGGTGGTGATGATTTCCTCATGCTGCATGCTTGAGGTGACGTGCAAGAAAGACACCAGGGGCATGCAACAGTCTTCATGCCTTCCTTCCTTCCTTACTTCTTCCTTCCTGCCTTCCTTACACCCGTGGCACTGTGGCAGGTACCAGCAGTGGCTAATATGATTGGCTGCATGTTTCCTGGCATAACCACGTGAAAATGTGGATTGAAGGAGCCGAGTATAGTGCTGAAAGTAAGGCGATTGAGGTGGTTTGGGCACGTGAAGAGGACAGATTGAGGTGGTTTGGGCACGTGAAGAGGAGAGATTGAGGTGGTTTGGGCACGTGAAGAGGAGAGATTGAGGTGGTTTGGGCACGTGAAGAGGAGAGACAGGTGGTGAGGCATTGGGGAAGCTGTTGGAGTGAAGTGCCAGGTGAGAGTAGGCGATGGAGGTGGTTTGGGCGTGAAGAGGACGAGAAGGTGGTGAGGCATTGGGAGAGTGTGGGTGGAAGTGCCAGGTCGCCGTCCACCGAGCAGGCCAAGGAAGACATAGAGGCAGTGTGTTGAAGAGGATCTGGCAGCATTAGGCATTGAAGAGGTTGAGGCAATGGATAGAGACAGTTGGAAGTGTATCATCGACCCTCTAACCTCATCAGACACTATGGGAAAAGCTGATGTTGAACAGAAAGATGAAGAACAACCCCCTGTGATGTAAAGAAGAGCAACCCCCTGTGATGTAAGGCCTGTAGCACTAAGCACAAGGTGAATAGATGGTATACACTGTGGCAAGTTTGTGGTGGGAGGACGAGGACCCCTGCAATACCCTGTTACCCTGCCCTGTGTGCTATGTAGGGTGAGGTAAAGAAGTAAAGAAAAGAAGAGCAACCCCCTGTGATCTAAGCCCCGTAGCACTAAACACAGGGTGAATAGATGGCCTACACTGTGGCAAGCTTGTGGTGGGAGGACGAGGACCCCTGCAATACCCTGTTACCCTGCCCTGTGTACTGGTATGTAGGGTAAGGAGTAGGCACAGAGAAGGAACAGGGCAAGGAGTGAACCCAAGGACTCCCACACCATATATGTTCCTCTCTCATAAGAACATAAGGAAGCTACAAGAGGCCGTGAGACCTACACGTGGTAGTTCCTGTGACTTAACACTACCTACAACCACCTTTCATCCCCATCCATGAGATTGTTACCTCCTTTTAAAGCTCCCTATTGACTCTGCACTAACTACCTGACGACTGACTCCATTCCAATCATTGACCACCCTATTTGTGAACCAGTTATTCCCTATTTCTTTTTTAATCACCTCACTCCCTCTCTCACTCCTCTCTCCATATACACAGGAAGCAAAGCAACACTCCTCTCTGATATTTAATTATCTTTGAGAAAGTGGAAACTCTTCAGCTGTGGCCACCTCCTTGTTGGACTTGCCAGGAAAAGACAGATAGACAGACAGATAGACAGACAGACAGACAGACGGGCAGACAGACACAGAAAGCAAGCACGTAAGCTCCAAATACTAATACCGATACTCATGTTAGTAATACAGCCAAGCAACACCCTGGATACCAGAGAACCGTACCAGCAAAAACATTCACTAAACCAGGTAAGGAGTGAAGGCAAGAGGCAGGCAGGCAGACAGACAGACAGAAAGAAGAAGGTAAAGAGTGGCAGTAACAGACAGGCAGACAGGCAGACAGACAGAAGAAGACAGCAAGGAGAAGGTAAGGAGTGAAGGTAAGAGGCAGACAGACAGGCAGACAGGCAGACAGAAGAAGACAAAGAAGAAGAAGGTAACAGGAGTGACAGTAACAGGCAGACAGGCAGACAGGCAGACAGAAGAAGACAGCAAGGAGAAGGTAAGGAGTGAAGGTAACAGACAGACAGACAGGTGGGTCTCGCTTACCTGTGTGAACTTGAGGATGACGATGTTGTTGCGTACACAGGCGATGTCAAGGCCCAGGTGTGTCTTGAAGAGCCGAATGCTGCTCTCCGCAAGGCCTATCCTCCTCTGTGGGCAAAAAACCATCGATAAAGAAGTAATAATAGTAATGATGCTACTCTCCGCAAGGTTTATCTTTTTGTCGGCAAAGAACCATTGATAAAGTAATAATAGTAATAACAATAATTATATTTTCACCCTAAGGCATACAGTAATAAACACATTTTATACAAACAGCAAATAACCATCGATAAAAAAGTAATAATAATAATAATAGTTATATTTTCACCCGAAGGCATACAGTAATAAACAAAACAAAACATATTATACAAGCAGGAGTAAATGAACGTAAGTACAGGGAGGTCCCGAAGATACGAGCAGTTAGGTTCCACCTGGCATACTCGTAAAGAGAAATCTGGTATAGAGAAATACATAACTAATGGTAAAATATAGGTTTGGTTCCAGGACCCCATCAAAGACATGTTTTTCAAGCTAAAATAAACTCTAGCAAACACAACAAACACACAGCGTCTATATTACCCACACTGTACTACCTATTCTGTAGAAAAAGTATTCTGAAAGAGAAAATAGCACACAAAAGGTTGTACTGTAGAGGGACAGGGTTGTAAAAGACGTTGTACTGTAGGGGACGCCGCGTGATACAAGAGAGGGTAGGGTAGGTAAGGGACAAGGGAGGGGTGCGCAGACCTCTTCCACTGCCCACAAACTCTTCTCTGCACATCTGAATCATTGTACATCATCATACAGCCCAGATGCATACATGGTAGGGCGCGCATTTTGAACTTGGTAATTTTACTCACGCCAGTTTGAATGTCGTAGCATTGGATTTTTTATCTCGTATATTGAAAATAGATCCTAATTTACTCAGCTCGTATCATTGATTTCTCGTATACCGAATGCTCGTATAACGGGACCTCCCTGTACTAGAACAAATAAGATACTACTACTACTACTACTACAAAGCAAACACATGAACTATCTTTCTCTTTGGCAACTTAACATGTACCAGTCATAACTTCAACTTTTCTTCACCGGTCAAAAACAAACTTCAACCTTTTCCTTCACAAACAAACTTCAAAACTTCGTCAAAACAAACTTCAACCTTTTCTTCACATTCAAACTTCAAAAACTTCGTCAAAACAAACTTCAACCTTTCCTTCACAAACAAACTTCAAAACTTCATCAAAACAAACTTTAACCTTTTTCTTCACATTCAAACTTCAAAAACTTCGTCAAAACAAACTTCAACCTTTCCTTCACATACAAACTTCAAAACTTCGTCAAAACAAACTTCAACCTTTTTCTTCACATACAAACTTCAAAACTTCGTCAAAACAAACTTCAACCTTTCCTTCACATTCAAACTTCAAAACTTCATCAAAACAAACTTCAACCTTTCCTTCCCAAACAAACTTCTAAACTTCGTCAAAACAAACTTCAACCTTTCCTTCACATACAAACTTCAAAACTTCATCAAAACAAACTTCAACTTTTTTCTTCACAAACAAACTTCAAAAACTTCGTCAAAACAAACTTCAACCTTTCCTTTACATACAAACTTCAAAACTTTGTCAAAACAAACTTCAACCTTTCCTTCACAAACAAACTTCAAAACTTCATCAAAACAAATTTCAACCTTTCCTTCACATACAAACTTCAAAACTTCATCAAACCAAACTTCAACCTTTCCTTCCCAAACAAACTTCAAAACTTCAACAAAACAAACTTCAACTTTTTTCTTCACAAACAAACTTCAAAACTTCGTCAAAACAAACTTCAACCTTTCCTTCACAAACAAACTTCAAAACTTCATCAAAACAAACTTCAACCTTTCCTTCACAAACAAACTTCAAAACTTCGTCAAAACAAACTTCATAACTTCGTCAAAACAAACTTCAACCTTTCCTTCACAAACAAACTTCAAAACTTCAACAAAACAAACTTCATCAGTAATCCACAACTCACCTGGTTCTTCCGCTTAGCCTCCGCCACCACCACATCCTCCTTCTTGATCTTCTCCTCCTGCTCGGCAAGTACCTCCTTCTGTCTCTCCACCTCCTCAGTCTGTAAGGGAAAACATTGCATTGTAAAAAAAAAAACTAAACAGGTCATATCTATAAGACATTGCATTGTAAAAAAACATACTAAACAGGTCATATCTATAAAACATTGCATTGTAAAAAAACATACTAAACAGGTCATATCTATAAAACATTGCATTGTAAAAAACATACTAAACAGGCATATCTATAAAACATTGCATTGTAAAAAAACATACTAAACAGGTCATATCTATAAAACATTGCATTGTACAAAAACTCAGAACAAAATATTAGGAGAGGAGAGGGGACGCAAGGAGGAGAGGTGAGCACTGTTATCTCACTCACAGGACTCTTTTATAGTTACTTCAAAGCTTATAAATACATCACATCCAAAACCCTTCAGAATGTAGTCAATTTTTTATAACAAGACCAAAATTCATATCCATCCTAAGGTCTCATGCTTAAAATGATGCCTCTGTTTACCTGATAATAGGGTTAACTATGATAAAATACAGCTGAAATTTAGAAGAAGCGTAGTATTCCCTTCTCCTGGTTAAAATGATGCCTCTGTTTACCTGATAATAGGGTTAACTATGATAAAATACAGCTGAAATTTAGAAGAAGCGTAGTATTCCCTTCTCCTGGCATCAAATATCAGTCAGTAAGCAACAAGGGTCAACAAGGGTCAAGATTTTTCACCTTGTTAAAAAAATTAGACTATAGTTACTGGGGGATTTAATAAGAGTCACTGGGGGAGTTAAGAGTCAGTGGGATTGTTAATTAAGATCGCTGGGGTTGCGTTAGTTGCAATAATGATAAGGATGTACGGCCCATGATAATATTTTGTTCATAGTTAACCCCTTCACGCCCCAATCTTTCCTTTGCTATACCTATAAAATCGCCTGTTGTTAACCATAAAATTACGACAAGTAAGTAAATAAACCAAATGTGCTAGTGGACAAGGGTACTACCATAGATAACACTAAAGTCGCCAGGACAACGTTTTTTATTTATTTACAGACGTGTGGTGGCGTTAATACTTACATTTCTCCATCCATGATTTCAGGAAAGTTAGAAGGGGCTATCTGGAGAGTCTGTGTCATTTTGTGTCTTCATCTGTGTCATAGTATGGCTATAAATGAACAAATTACAAAAATAAAACCGAGTGGTGATGTTGATAACGGGCTACACTAAGGTCGCCATCTAGTGTTTATTTTCTGAGTGTCCTCCCGCCGTCGTCGTCGCCCCAAAAAAAACGAGTAGAGAAATAACGAGTAGAGAAATTTGAAACCGTCTATACTTGCAGATACAAAGCATAAAACAACGCTGGAACAGGGTAGGTTATACAGTCATGATATAAACTACTGTGTATTATCTTCAGTGGCACAGACACAGCAGTAGTGATGCTATAATTCGTAATATTTGGCGGCTGGCGACATTATTGCAGCTGGCGACTAAAGTGTTATCTACAGTAAACAGGTCATATCTATAAAACATTGCATTGTAAAAAAACATACTAAACAGGTCATATCTATAAAACATTGCATTGTAAAAAAAACTCATTCTAGGCACTAAGGGAAGAATGTTGAGGTGTCCCCAGTCCCCACAATCCCCACACAGTCCCAAAAATGTCCCCACAAATCCCAAAAAAAGTCCCCACAAATTCCCACAAGTCCCCAAAAGTCCCACAAGTCCCAAAAAAGTCCCAAAAAAGTCCCCACAAATTCCCACAAGTCCCAACAATCCCCACACAGTCCCAAAAAAGTCCCCACAAATTTCAACAAGTCCCAAAAAAGTCCCCACAAATTCCCACAAAATCCCCACAGAGCCTTACCTTGCCCTGTAGAGCCACCGTGACCCTCTCCATCTCCCTCTTCAGCAGCTCCATGCCCTCCCTGTCCTGCTGCTGGTCTACCTGGCGCTGCTGAACCATCACACGCATCTCCTCTATCCTCTGCTTCACCTTCCTACGCTCCTCTGCAACACACTAACAGTTATAGCACACACACACACACACACACAAAAAAAAAAAAAAAAAAAAAAAAAAAGGTAACTACTGTACTAGGTAAAAAAGAGAGAGAGAGAGAGAGAGCGAGAGCGAGAGCGAGAGCGAGAGCGAGAGCGAGAGCGAGAGCGAGAGCGAGAGCGAGAGCGAGAGCGAGAGCGAGAGAGAGAGAGAGAGACGAAAAGGAAAAATAGAAGTATGTAATGTGTTAATACCACCTACAAAAATATAAAGTAAGTCTACAAATGTAAACAAAAAAATTAAGTACTATTGAAAAAACAGGTGAAAAATAAGCTTGACTCAACCCTGTAAAGTACAATTAGGAATACACACACACACACACACACACACACACACACACACACTCACTCACACACACACACACACACACACACACACCATACACACACACACACACACACACTCACCTACAGTACTGAGGGTGTTGTGACGCAGGTTTTTGCATGTGGCGGTGATGTCTCCCTCACACACGTTGAGGAAGTTCTTGATCTTACTCTCGTTGGCCGTCAGGTTGTGGCAGAAGGTCCTCGCCTCCGCCTTGTACTCAATGCCGTCCACTGCCTCCATCACAGCCTGGGTTGCAATGAATCGGGATGTATTAGTAGAAGACTGTAGTTGTTGTTTGGAGAGGGGAATGTGGAAGAAGCAAAAAGAACAATCAACAGTTTTTGGATGACCAGAGAAAATAAGAAGAAAGAAAAAGAAAGAAACTAATAAGATAGAATAAGAGAAGACAACTAATTAAAGACCCAGACAGCAAGAAGAAACACGTCAGGGAGTGCCGTTGAAAAAGGCCTGACTCCCGACCCACAACTGAACTGAACTGAGAACCGAAAGGCGAAAACTATCCAAAATGTTGTAGTATCTCAGGTGAACATAAGAACATAAGAAAATAAGGAAACTACAAGAGGCTGTGAGACCTACACGAGGTAGTTCCTGTAACTTAACACTACCTACATCCACCTTTCATCCCCATCCATGAATTTATCCAGCCTCCTTTTAAAGCGGTCGGACTAAACACCGTAAATCTCCAAAAACTACCGCAAACCACCCACAAACTACTGAAACTCCCTCATATTACATGCAAATCAATAGCAAAGCACTAATATCTTTCTGCAAACTAACTATACACCACCGCAAACTACCACAAATCTCCAAAAACTACCGCAAAACCACCCACAAACTACTGAAACTCCCTCATATTACAAGCAAATCAATAGCAAAGCACTAATATCTTTCTGTTAGTTAGGTTAGGTTTAGTGGTTTGTGGTAGTTTTTGGTGGTTTGTGGTAGTTTTTGGTGGTTTGTGGTAGTTTTTGGTGGTTTGTGGTAGTTTTTGGTGGTTTGTGGTAGTTTTTGGTGGTTTGTGGTAGTTTTTGGTGGTTTGTGATAGTTTTTGGTGGTTTGTGATAGTTTTTGGTGGTTTGTGGTAGTTTTTGGTGGTTTGTGGTAGTTTTTGGTGGTTTGTGGTAGTTTTTGGTGGTTTGTGGTAGTTTTTGGTGGTTTGTGATAGTTTTTGGTGGTTTGTGATAGTTTTTGGTGGTTTGTGGTAGTTTTTGGTGGTTTGTGGTAGTTTTTGGTGGTTTGTGATAGTTTTTGGTGGATTGTGGTAGTTTTTAGTGGTTTGTGATAGTTTTTGGTGGTTTGTGGTTAGTTTGCTGAAAGATATTAATGTTTTGCTATTGATTGGCATGCAATGTGAGGGAGTTTCAGTGGTTTGCTGGTGGTTTGCTGGTAGTTTGCGGTAGTTTGCGGTGTTTAGTCTGACCCAGCGTCGGAGATCACAAGAAGAAGTGTGATAGTATATTAATGACAACTTAGTAAGGTAAAGATGGAGGCATACACTATGGTGCGCGTGGCCTCGGTGCTCATCTCCGTGGCATTAACCCTTGAGCCTGTGGTACCCCGGGACACAGGGCTAGTGTGACATCCGGGTTTTTTTGTTTTTTTTTTATTTTACTTTTATAATTATGACATTAGTTTTCATACATTTTATTCTTCGTATGTTTCTCTTAGGTTTTAATAAAGTTCTTACTACATGATTTGTGCATTGTTGAATAATACTTGTGGGCGAACCAACTTTAGTGTGGGCGAACTGACTCTTGAGTGTGGGCGAACAAACTCTACATTTAGGCGAACTGACTTGTGGGCGAACTGACTTGTGGGCGAACTGACTGTGGGCGAACTGACTTGTGGGCGAACTGACATGTGGGCGAAATGACCGTAAACCGAGTTACCAGTTACCTTCCCCAGGTTTCCCCAAGTGCCCATTTATCGACCATCCCCGAAAGGAAGGATGAACAGCTGGGTGGGCTGCATGCCGACTGCCCTGGCCCGGATTCAAACCGAGCCCGCGTATCCCCTTCCCCAGTACCCTACAGCACGTTTATAACTACCCTTGGTCTGGCCGCTACTACGCCCCTGCTAGCGGCCCCACAGTACTGGTAGTGGTTTTGCGGCCTCCCTGGTGTCTTACCGCACACATGGACCGATAATGAGCACTGCTGTAGCCTTCCTGGTGATATATAGTGGTGAAAACTGCGACCATGGACACGCCCGCACACTCGGTTCAAACACTAACGCCTTGCTGATGATGATGATGATGACTATAATGTTTTCTGTCTTGAAACGGTACCACTTCACGAATTTATGAATGGTGACTGGTGACTTTAAGAATGAATGGTGACTGGTGACTTTAAGAATGAATGGTGACTGGTGATTTTAAGAATGAATAGTGACTGGTGACTTTAAGAATGAATGGTGACTGGTGACTTTAAGAATGAATGGTGACTGGTGACTTTATATGAATGACTGGTGACTGGTGACTTTAAGAATGACTGGTGACTGGTGACTTTAAGAATGACTGGTGACTGGTGACTTTAAGAATGAATGGTGACTGGTGACTTTATATGAATGACTGGTGACTGGTGACTTTAAGAATGAATGGTGACTGGTGACTTTAAGAATGAAATGGTGACTGGTGACTTAAGAATATGACTGGTGACTGGTGACTTTAAGAATGAATGGTGACTGGTGACTAAGAATGAATGGTGACTGGTGACTTTAAGAATTTATGAATGGTGACTGGTGACTTTAAGAATGAATGGTGACTGGTGACTTTAAGAATGAATGGTGTGGACTGGTGACTTAAGAATGAATGGTGACTGGTGACTTTAAGAATGGAATAGTGACTGGTGACTTTAAGAATGAATGGTGACTGGTGACTTTAGAATGAATGGTGACTGGTGACTTTAAGAATGAATGGTGACTGGTGACTTTAAGAATGAATGGTGACTGGTGACTTTAAGAATGAATGGTGACTGGTGACTTTAAGAATGAATGGTGACTGGTGACTTTAAGAATGACTGGTGACTGGTGACTTTAAGAATGAATGGTGACTGGTGACTTTAAGAATGAATGGTGACTGGTGACTTTAGAATGAATGGTGACTGGTGACTTTAAGAATGAATGGTGACTGGTGACTTTAAGAATGAATGGTGACTGGTGACTTTAAGAATGAATGGTGACTGGTGACTTTAAGAATGAATGGTGACTGGTGACTTTAAGAATGAATAGTGACTGGTGACTTTAAGAATGAATGGTGACTGGTGACTTTAAGAATGAATGGTGACTGGTGACTTTAAGAATGAATGGTGACTGGTGACTTTAAGAATGAATGGTGACTGGTGACTTAAGAATGAATGGTGACTGGTGACTTTAAGAATGAATGGTGACTGGTGACTTTAAGAATGATGGTGACTGGTGACTTTAAGAATGAATGGTGACTGGTGACTTTAAGAATGAATGGTGACTGGTGACTTTAAGAATGAATGGTGACTGGTGACTTTAAGAATGAATGGTGACTGGTGACTTTAAGAATGAATGGTGACTGGTGACTTTAAGAATGAATGGTGACTGGTGACTTTAAGAATGAATGGTGACTGGTGACTTTAAGAATGAATGGTGACTGGTGACTTTAAGAATGAATGGTGACTGGTGACTTTAAGAATGAATGGTGACTGGTGACTTTAAGAATGAATGGTGACTGGTGACTTTAAGAATGAATGGTGACTGGTGACTTTAAGAATGAATGTGACTGGTGACTTAAGAGATGTGACTGGTGACTTTAAGAATGAATGGTGACTGGTGATTTTAAGAATGAATAGTGACTGGTGACTTTAAGAATGAATGGTGACTGGTGACTTTAAGAATGAATGGTGACTGGTGACTTTAAGAATGAATGGTGACTGGTGACTTTAAGAATGAATGGTGACTGGTGACTTTAAGAATGAATGGTGACTGGTGATCTTTAAGAATGAATGGTGACTGGTGACTTTAAGAATGAATGGTGACTGGTGACTTTAAGAATGAATGGTGACTGGTGACTTTAAGAATGAATGGTGACTGGTGACTTTAAGAATGAATGGTGACTGGTGACTTTAAGAATGAATGGTGACTGGTGACTTTAAGAATGAATGGTGACTGGTGACTTTAAGAATGAATGGTGACTGGTGACTTTAAGAATGAATGGTGACTGGTGACTTTAAGAATGAATGGTGACTGGTGACTTTAAGAATGAATGGTGACTGGTGACTTTTAAGAATGAATGTGACTGGACTTAAGAATGAATGGTGAAATGGTGACTTTAAGATAATGTGACTGGTGACTTAAGAAAATTACTGGTGCTTAAAATGATGTGACTCGTGATTAAGAATGAATGTGATGGTGACTTAAGATGAATTGATGTGACTTAAGAATGAATAGACGTGATTAAGAATGAATGGTACTGTGACATTTAAATCAAGGTGACGGTGACTAAAATGAATGGTGCTGTGACTTACAGATAAATGTGACTGGGACTATAAGAAAATGTTTGACTGGTGACTTAAGCATGAAGGTGATTGGTGACTAGACATAAATTGATCTTAAAATGAAGGGTGAGTGAATTAGATGAAGTAAATGCATTTTCATGTGATCTCTTTAATATCTGGTGAAACACATACTATGTGATCGTCTCAGTGCAATACTAATATCAGTAGGAATGGCTTAATATTCGTAATAATTGTGCCTGACGTGACATTAGTGCGTGTCATGTACTGGCACAAGTTTACCTAACGTGATAGAGCAGGACTTCAGATTTCGCGTATAAATATTTCGAAATGACTAGCATGCGTTAATCAGTATGTTTAATGAGGAATATGTTGTGATTGGATATAGTAACGATACATTGCCATTGTGATGACATTCAACTGGCTTTTTAGCACTTAAAAATAAGTGCAATCAAATAGTGCCAGTATGCCATTATGGTCGGGACAGGCACTTTTTACAACGCATCCCATACGTTTTTTGTGCATGATGAGCATTAGTTTGATTGTATCTTATCTAAATTCTGTGATGCGTACTTAGTGGCCTTCATCATTTTGCTTTATTCTATATTTGTGCTCTGGTCGACCAATATGCATGAATGTGTCTGGTTATGCTTCTTACGAGATCCCATCGTCGAAGTGAAATACTAGCACTTGATATCCTCTCATTAAGATCGCACATTCAGGGATTGAGTCGAAATGCAGACAATCGTCATTGTGTGGCCAACTTGTTTTGGTTTACGAGGGGTTTCAGTCAGCTGTGATCGCCGAGCGGGCCTTTTAATAGCAGAAAAGGTCACAAGAAGAAGAAGAAGAGGAAGGCCGCCCAGCCACGACCCAGGCAAGATGGCGGATACTGAGAGCACTTGTACCTCTGTTGACGATCGCACCGAGGATTTGGTGTCCCCGACGCGAGACGCTTTGGTGGACGGTATCGTGGGTCTGCTCAAACCCTGCCTGGACCAGCTGGACGACCGTGTGCGCGCCACCAGGTGACTGTAGGGCGGGGCTGAGGGCGGGGGGCGGGGAGGCCTGTCATTTATTTATGTTATTCTTAAGGGTTTTTATTTGTTTCTCGTGTGATTGTGACTGAAGTGGGAAGATAAAGTAGAATGTGATGGTTATTTCCATGCCAATTATTATTATTGTTATTATTACTATGATAAAGTTTGGTAAACATAATTATGGGTGAAAATGGACGAGGACTGCGCGGTCATTTTCTGAGACACTGACTAGTTTTGGTAATAATGGACGAGGACTTCGCGGTCGTTTGCAGAGACACCGACTATTTTTTCCTGGCATAAAATAGTTGTTTTTCCTAATGGAGATAGTTTTATTTTCCGGAAACCCATAAACTAGTTAAAAAATAAAAATCATCACAGAATTTTATGGTCGCCGTTTCCATTAAAAACACTGTGCGTATCTCCATCAAAAAAAGCACTAAAACTTTGCCTGGAAAAATTAGTCTAATGTCTTATAGGTTTTAATGAAACCTAACCTTAACCAAGGTTAGGTTAGGTTTCATGGTAAATTTCCAGATGAACACCGAACTTCCTTTGGTGGACGAAACTATTTTCGGTATTATTCTAGTGTTTGCCCATACTCCCCCTCTCCCACAAAACAAGCTTGGGGACCGGGGGGAATGCGGGATATTTGGCTGGGGTACAATATATGCATCGCAACCACATAGATTTTGAGTTAAGAGTGTTGAAAAAATTCCCTAGATCTAGGGAAAATTCATTGGATTTCTTCTTGAGTTCAGAGACGTGTGAACCTGACGATCCTCACAGAATGATGACCGAAGTGTCGAGAACCCCCCCCCCCCCCCAACGTCTAGCTAAGACGTTAGGTTAGATTTGTTTAGGTTAGGTTAGATTTTTTGGTTAGGTTAGGGTAGGTTATATTTGGTTAGTTTAGGGTAGGTTATATTTGGTTAGTTTAGGGTAGGTTATATTTGGTTAGGTTAGGTTAAATTTGGCTAGGTTAGGTTAATTTTGGTTAGGCAAATTTCTCTAGATACAAGGAAATTACCCTAGATTTAGGGAATTTTACCCCCCTACACAACTTTTAAATGTGTTTCAGACGCATAATTTGTTCCCCGTCCGAAAACCCCGCATTCCCACAGGTCCCCAAACTTGTTTGGGTGAAGTGGAGAGGATGGGCAAACACTAGAAATTTACCCTATTTTTTTCTGGTGAGTTATGATGTGTTTTGAATTAATCTGCTAACCATTTCTGCCGCAAATCTTCTTTTTTTTTTCTCTTTTTTTGTTTGCAAAAATTACAAAAAATATGGTATTATTCCAGATGAACACCGAACTCACTTTAGTGGATGAAACAAATTTTTTTCTGGTGTGTTTTTATGTGTTTTGAATGAATCTGCTAACCGTTTCTGTTGCAATTTTTTTTTTTTTTTTTTTTTTTTTTTTTTTTTGGTAGCTAGGTAAAGGTTAGTTTTTTTTTTTGTTTTTTTGTTAGGTTAGGTTAGGTATAGGTTCAATTTTTTTCCCTTTTTTTGCCATTTTTGCAAAAAAAAAAAAAAATTGCAACACGGTTAGCAGATGCATTCAAAACACACGAAAACACACCAGAAAAAAATAGTTTCGTCCACCAAAGTGAGTTCGGTGTTCATCTGGAAATTTACCCCCCCCCCCCAAAAAAAAAAAAAATTAACCTAACCGAACCTATATCTAACCTAACCTTTACCTAACTTAATACCTACAACTACTAACCTTTACCTAACAAACTAACAAAAACCTAACCTTTACCAATTATATAACTAATATATCTGACTAAACTTTCTGTAGCCATTTTAAGCTGTTATTTCAAACAACATATACAACAACAAAAAATGAAAAACTAAACTTTAAAAAAAATAATAATAATAATATTGTGACAGAAACGGTTTTTTTTGGATTGAATTCAAACAAAAATCGAAAACTCACCAAAAAAATAAATTGTTTTCGTCTTAGCAGAAATGTGCACATTCGCCGGAAATGTTTCCATGATCGGGACTAAAAACACCCAATATATCCCCATCAGAAAAAGCACTAAAACTTGGCCAGGAAATAATAGTCAGTGTCTCAGAAACCAGAGAAGTGACAGAATTGTACGAAAAGTGTGCCCCGCCCCGCATTTGCCAGCCCACCCGCCGAGTGGTCCGCTCTGCCCCGCCCTGCCGGGAGGATTGTTACCCTAACCTAACCTCCTAACAAGTTTCGCCCCCCTCGACCACCCGGCGAGATTATGAACCTAACCGAATCTTAACCTAACCTCCTAAAGGGTTGGGGGGCTCTGGAAGGGGAGGGTGTGTCTGTATGCGTGTTAGACAACTATATAATGTCACTATACAAGTCACTGTTTGTAATAATACGTAGACAATACGTAGGGACCCCGCACTCTAAACAATACTTTTAAGGCACACTTGGGTAATGTCACGCTGTACATTTAATTACCATGACTAAAATGAACCTCTCTGCAAATTTAACGTAAAATGTTATGTTTAAAGGACCTCTTACACACACACACTGGATAATAGTAGATTTGGAGACGGGACAGTATGCGCATAGCTCTTTTCCTGTCTGTTACAACTAGGTAAATACAGCTAGGTAAATATACACACACACACACACACACACACACACAACACACACCATACACACACACACACATGTTAAATAGGTGCACACACTCATTCTCTCTGTGTGTGTTTGGCGTGCAGGGTGAGTCAGAGTGAGCTGCACCAACAGCTGGAGGGCTTGGCGGCGGAGCTGGCCAAGATCCACCAGCAGAGCAAGTGTCCGCTGCAGCTGGACTCTTACATCAAGAAGCTGCAGAATGCTAAGCGCCGCGTGGTGGTGGTGAACAACATTCTGCAGAACACTCAGGTCAGCACAGCCACGGTTAGGTGCTGTTACTGTTAGCTACATGCATTCATGGCATTGTATGTTGTTGTCCTAATCACTCCTTCTATTTTCTTTCATTCCTTCATCGATTTGTTTGTTTGAGCAATTTTTGTTATTTGGGCATCATTGATTTCGAGGACGAAACTATTTTCCCGAATAGTTTTGATGTGTCATGCGAAAATATACCTAGTCGACCGCTGACCAAGCTGATCTACACTACCCTCCATTTTCCGGACTACTGGGTGTTTAGCCCAGTCCGGGAACCGCACAAGTCCGGGAGGTGTAGCCATTCACGGACTTGATCTGGTAAACAGTAAGGTGTACTGGTTTTCTAGTACGTTTTGTGTCCTTAGGCGGCACTCCGGAAGGCACTGTGGTGATAATACTCACCCCGAGCGGCTGTGTCTGCGCGCCCTGACCCCTAGTGGCGGCATCCCCGAACTAACGGCCGGGAACCTCGCCGCGCGGAAAATTTGAATGCTGTACTTTCCTTAATGTCCCGGACTATTTCGGACATAATTATGTCCGGGGGCGGACAATGCCTAGAAAATCCGAATCCAGTTCAGTTCAGTTCAGTTCAGCTCAGTTGTTGGTTGGGAGTCAGGCCTTTTTCAACGGCACTCCCTGACATGTTTCTTCTTGCTGTCTGGGTCTTTAATTAGTTGTCTTCTCTTATTCTATCTTATTAGTTTCTTTCTTTTTCTTTCTTCTTATTTTCTCTGGTCATCCAAAAACTGTTGATTGTTCTTTTTGCTTCTTCCACATTCCCCTCTCCGAACAAATACTCCCCCACTATATCCTCTTCCTCCTCTAGGTAAGGTTGTTGTAGCCTCACACTTTTCTTTCTTATCCAAAATCCGGCAATATTTTTAGGAGGTCCGGAAAATGGAGGGTAGAGTGTATCAGCCTGGTCTAATTGGTGCCGTCACCGACTGGTTTTGCTGGAAGGGCAAAGTCAATTAGGTGCGGGTTCGAGTCTCGCCAAGGTCAATATATAATAATGGGAAATAAGATATACTCCCCAAATTGTGATTGTTACCTTGTCAGTGCATCTGTGAAGGGATTCTGCTGAGGGGATTGATAAGGGATAATTGATGGCCCAGGGCAGTGTAGCGCTCTGTTGGTCTAACCTGCAGAGCGCTTTCCCCCCATGGAGTATTAGATTTGGGTAAAATGTTTTTCATGTAAGTCAAGTTTTTCTTAACAGTCAATAGTTTCTCTCTCTCTCTCTCTCTCTCTCTCTCTCTCTCTCTCTCTCTCTCTCTCTCTCTCTCTCTCTCTCTCTCTCTCTCTCTCTCTCTCTCTCTCTCACACACAACCTCTCTCTCTCTCTCTTCACACAACCTCTCTCTCGCTCTCTCTTCACACACAACCTCTCTCTCGCTCTCTCTTCACACATAACCTCTCTCTCGCTCTCTCTCACACACAACCTCTCTCTTACAGGACCGTCTCAACAAGCTCCACACTCAAGTAAACAAGGAGAATACCCGCCGCCGCGCCCTCCTAGAGACTCCCTCCCCCTCCTCCACCACCCCATCCACCTTACTCCACGCACCCTAACTCCATCCACCGGGCATTCCACGTTACCGATACTCAATAGCCGTGGTGGAGACAAGTGGAATTTTGCGCTCGCTTCCATCCCGCATGTGGTGGCGGAAGGGTGCGTGTGACTTGGCGGAATAGCGGAAGAGAGGAAGGATCGGAGTGGTGTTAGTCAGGCGGAAGTATTCTCGGGTCGTCTTCCGTTTTGTCGCTCCGTTTGTGATTCGTTCGTCGTGTTTATTCCCGTTTTCTGATTTGGTACGGGACGATGAGAGAGAGAAAGTGAGAGAGAGAGAGATAGTTGGTACAGGGTGATAAAAAAAAGAGAGAGAGATAGATAGTTGGTACAGGGTGATGATAAAGAGAGAGAGATAGGTAGTTGGTAGTGATAAAAAAGAGAGAGAGAGAGAGATAGTTGGTACAGGGTGATGAAAAAGAGAGAGAGAGATAGATAGTTGGTACAGTGATTAAAAAGAGAGAGAGAGATAGTTGGTACAGTGATAAAAAGAGAGAGAGAGATAGATAGTTGGTAGGGTGATGATAAAGAGAGAGAGAGATAGATAGTTGGTACAGGGTGATGATAAAGAGATAAGCATAGAAAGATAGAATGATAGAGAAGATGAGAAAGAGAAAATGATAGAGATAGATAGACAGAAAGAGAAGACGAGAGAGAGGAAAGAGGTCGAAACGGTTGGATTTGTGAGTTTTAGCACGACGGAAACTCCCTACATTCCACGCGTACGATTAAATCCTACGTTTGTCAAGTCTGTATCTGATCCACCGTATTCTTATTAACGCTGATATTTCATCTAGTCATTAGGGGTAATAGTCTGGCAGTTCCTCTATTAGTGATTATGTTAGAGTCTCCTGAGGTGTTGAGCTTTAAGGACTTGTAACAGGTCTATAGGGTCAGGTACAAGTCAATATAGAGCATTAGAAAGAACATAAGACAGTAAGGAAGCTACAAGAGGCCGATATAGGTGAGACAGAATATAGAAATAGAGCAGAAAAATAAGGAAGCTACAAGAGGCCGATATAGATAAAGAAAATAAGGAAGCTACAAGAGGCCGATATAGATAAAGAAAATAAGGAAGCTACAAGAGGCCGATATAGGTGAGAAAAAAAAGATAAATAGGTAGGATGCAGGTGGTGATGCGAAGTGAGGTTAGAGTTAGGAGTGCATAGAGAGAGGTAAATAGATATAAAGATAGAGAAATAGGTAGAGAAAGATAGAGAGAGGTAGAGAAAGAGAGATAGGTATAGAGAGATAGGTAGAGAAAGAGAGAGATAGGTAGAGAAAGATAGAGAGAGGTAGAGAAAGAGAGATAGGTAGAGAAAGAGAGAGATAGGTAGAGAAAGATAGAGAGAGGTAGAGAAAGAGAGAGATAGGTAGAGAGAGAGAGGTAGAGAAAGAGAGAGAGGTAGAGAAAGAAAGATAGGTAGAGAAAGAGAGAGAGGTAGAGAAAGAGAGATAGGTAGAGAAAGAGAGGTAGAGAAAGAGAGATAGGTAGAGAAAGAGAGATAGGTAGAGAAAGAGAGATAGAGAAAGAGATAGGTAGAGAAAGAGAAAGATAGGTAGAGAAAGAGAGAGAGAGGTAGAGAAAGAGAGAGAGATAGGTAGAGAAAGAGAGAGAGAGGCAGAGAAAGATAGGTAGATAGGTAGAGAAAGATAAGAGAGATAGGTAGAGAAAGAGAGGGATAGGTAGAAATAGGTAGAATAGGTAGATAAAGCTAGGTAAGAGGTAGATAGAGAGGTAAATATTGCACTATAGGAAGGGTGTATTAGGTAAACAAAGGGGACACAGGCTAGAATGTTGATACAGCCTTTGCGGAAACTAAGAACACTAGTATTTGTATAGGTGTTTTCTTTATATGCATCTGAAAGAGAGATTTTAAAAGATATATTGTAGTTAAAAATAAGAGTATACATGAAGACTGAAGTAATGATGTAACTTCAGATGAGTTTAAAAAAGTGACGATGACAAAATTAGACCCTACTGATTTATCGTAAAAAAAACCATGTTCGCTTCGTATCAAACAAATTGTCTGTTTTGATTACGAGTTGTCTTCACAGTAATCATCTAAGAGCTTGTTTTGATTACGAGTTGTCTTCACAGTAATCATTTAGGGCTTGTTTTGATTACGAGTTGTCTTCACAGTAATCATTTAGGGCTTGTTTTGATTACGAGTTGTCTTCACAGTAATCATCTAAGAGCTTGTTTTAATTACGAGTTGTCTTCACAGTAATCATCTAAGAGCTTGTTTTAATTACGAGTTGTCTTCACAGTAATCATCTAAGAGCTTGTTTTGATTACGAGTTGTCTTCACAGTAATCATCTTAGAGCTTGTTTTGATTACGAGTTGTCTTCACAGTAATAATCTTAGAGCTTATTTTGATTACGAGTTGTCTTCACAGTAATCATCTAAGGGCTTGTTTTGATTACGAGTTGTCTTCACAGTAATCATCTAAGAGCTTGTTTTGATTACGAGTTGTCTTCACAGTAATCATCTTATGGCTTGTTTTGATTACGAGTTGTCTTCACAGTAATCATTAAGAGCTTGTTTTGATTACGAGTTGTCTTCACAGTAATCATCTAAGAGCTTGTTTTGATTACGAGTTGTCTTCACAGTAATCATCTAAGAGCTTGTTTTGATTACGAGTTGTCTTCACAGTAATCATCTTAGAGCTTGTTTTGATTACGAGTTGTCTTCACAGTTATCATCTAAGAGCTTGTTTTGATTACGAGTTGTCTTCACAGTACGAGTTGTCTTCACAGTAATCATCTTAGAGCTACTCCTTCCTCTGCCACCATCACAGAGAAGCTAGGAAGACTAACCAAAGCATAATGTAAACATGTCAGTGTATATTATGTTTACTTTACCACTGGCCTTTGCTTAGGAGAAGTAGGGAGGCACACAATACACTCATAGAAGGGAGTAGTAGTAGTAGTAAGTAAGTAAGTAGTAGTAGTAAGGAGGGAAGAAGTTGTAGGGAGGTACATAATACTCATAGAACTGATAAAGTCTTCAGGAAAATTGAATTGTAGTGAGAGAAAGAGAGCGAGAGAGAGAGAAGACCCATCACCTAAATTCTTGAGGAAAAGAGAATTGTAGAGAGAGAGAGAAGACCCATCACCTAAATTCTTGAGGAAAAGAGAATTGTAGAGAGAGAGAGAGAGAGAGAGAGAGAAGACCCATCACCTAAATTCTTGAGGAAAAGAGAATTAGAGCGAGAGAGAGAAGACCCATCACCTAAATTCTTGAGGAAAAGAGAATTAGAGAGAGAGAGAGAGAAGACCCATCACCTAAATTCTTGAGGAAAAGAGAATTAGAGAGAGAGAGAGAAGACCCATCACCTAAATTCTTGAGGAAAAGAGAATAAAAGAGAGACAGAAAGAGAGAGAGAGAGAGAAGGCTCCTCACTGGCACTAGAAAACTATAAAGCATCAAATCCACCCAAAAACACGGTACAAAAAGAGAAGAAAACCAAAACAAAAACAGGAAGACAAACCAAAACAAAGGCACAACAGGAAGAGAATAACAAGTAAAGTCGAAACAGAAAACCAACAAAGAAAATACCAAAAACAAACAAGCTACAAGAGGAGGCGAATAACAAGTCAGTGTCATGGAGCCCCAGGACACCACCATCAGGACCCCAGACTTCCACCACATCACCGCGGAGGACCTGGACCATGTGTACGAACCCTCCGAGGACACCTTCCTGCTCGTCGACGCCCTGGAGAAGGACTTGCAGCTCATCAGGGCGACGCATCCCACCGTCTGCCTGGAGGTGGGCTCGGGATCCGGCGTGGTGGTGACGGCCCTCGCATCGGCGCTGGGGCCTCGGTGCTCCTACTATGCCACGGATATTAACCCCAGGGCGTGTCGGATCACCTTTGAGACCGGCAGGATAAACGGGGTGTCGATTAATCCCATAAACACCGATTTGACTCGTGGCGTAAGGAGTATGGGCGTCGACGTACTGATCTTTAACCCTCCGTATGTCGTCACCCCTTCTGATGAGGTAGCACGAGGCGACCTTGAGCACACATGGGCCGGGGGGGAGCTAGGGAGGGAGGTGATGGACCGGTTGTTCCCTCTGGTAGGTGAGCTGCTCTCCCCCAAGGGTCTGTTTTACCTGGTGGTGGTGAAGGAGAACCGGCCGCAGGAGGTGGAGGAGGTGATGGCGAGGCAAGGGTTCTCGTGCTGCACTGTCCTGGCGAGAACTACCGGCCCTGAAAAGCTCTCGGTTCTCAGGTTCTCCAGGGATACGTAGCGACTGTTTCTTTCGTTGTTTTTGTATTGCACTGTGATGTCTGTTGGGTGGGGAGAGCTGTTGGAGTGGAAGTGCCCGGTGAGAGTAAGGAGATTGAGGTGGTTTGGGCACGTGAAGAGGAGAGATTGAGGTGGTTTGGGCACGTGAAGAGGAGAGATTGAGGTGGTTTGGGCACGTGAAGAGGAGAGATTGAGGTGGTTTGGGCACGTGAAGAGGAGAGAAGGTGGTGAGGTATTGGGGAGAGCTGTTGGAGTGGAAGTGCCAGGTGAGAGTAAGGAGATTGAGGTGGTTTGGGCACGTGAAGAGGAGATATTGAGGTGGTTTGGGCACGTGAAGGAGAGATTGAGGTGGTTTGGGCACGTGAAGGAGAGATTGAGGTGGTTTGGGCACGTGAAGAGGAGAGAAGGTGGTGAGGCATTGGGGAGAGCTGTTGGAGTGGAAGTGCCAGGTCGCCGTCCACCGGGCAGGCCAAGGAAGACATGGAGGCAGTGTATTGAAGAGGATCTGGCAGCATTGGGCATTGAAAAAGTTGAGGCAATGGATAGATATAGAAGTGTATCATCGACTCTCTAACCTCATAAGATATTACGGGAAAATCTGACGTCAAGAAGGCAGAAAGGCATAGAAGGCAGTGTGTTGAAGAGGATCTGGCAGCATTGAAAGTTGATAGATAGGTGAGATAGTGGAAGTGTATCATCGACCCTCTAACCTCATAAGATATTACGGGAAAATCTGACGTTAAACAGAAAGACGACGATGTGTTTTGAGCTCCGTTTATTGTCCGTATATCTCCGTGATATTGTAAGGTTGTACGAGTTGATTCTTCTGTTTCTCTGGTTCAGCCTCTTAATTTCCCGAAGTTATTTCTTTTTCTAACCACCGTACTGTAACATTCCATTCCTTTCCCCTCCCGCTCCTCCCCAACCCTCTGCACACCCTGTCAAGTTCCTCTCACTGTCCAACATGTCCTAATATCCTGCCCCATCTTACTCCTGCCCGTTCCAGTTCCTTCCCTCATTTGTCCTCCCTTTCCCGCGGACATTCTCCCGGAATCCCCCTCCTTCTCCCTGGAAAATTTAACCTCCTTCCTCCAACACATCCACATCCTACATCTGATCTAACCATCCTGCTGTAACATTCCATTCCTTTCCCCTTCCCTCACCGTTTCACTCTTTCTCTATAACCCTGACCCTTGTTATGCTTTGCCATAGTGCCATAGGACCTCTGATGTCTGGCACATTTCACCCTTTTTTGGCATTAAATCAATCTATCTTTTTCGTGTCATTACAATCAGTCTTAAGTTTATGTAATCCTGTCTTTAACTTATGATTTTTCTTTATGTATAGTTTCAGTGACTATACAGAATACTACAGTGATTTGTTTGTGTATATAGTACTAAGATGATACCACTTCTGAAACATGGAAGTAATGTGTGTGTATATATGTGGAGAGAATTCAACCAAACAAAAGGGTACCATAGCAGAAAGTTTATTTTTTTGCAATACTGTTACCAGTATCTTTTAGTATATTCTTTAAGGTGACGAGACAGGTTTGAGGCCCCTGTGTGTGTGTGTGTCAGGTTTGAGGCTCCGTGTGGTGTGTGTGTCAGGTTTGAGGCTCCGTGTGTGTGTGTGTGTGTGTCAGGTTTGAGGCTGTGTGTGTGTGTGTGTGTCAGGTTTGAGGCTCCGTGTGTGTGTGTGTGTGTTGTGTGTGTCAGGTTTGAGGCTCCGTGTGTGTGTGTGTGTCAGGTTTGAGGCTCCGTGTGTGTGTGTGTCAGGTGTGTCAGGTTTGAGGCTCTGTGTGTGTGTGTGTGTCAGGTTTGAGGCTCCGTGTGTGTGTGTGTGTGTGTGTCAGGTTTGAGGCTCCGTGTGTGTGTGTGTGTGTGTCAGGTTTGAGGCTCCGTGTGTGTGTGTTTGTGTGTGTGTGTGTGTGTGTGTTGGCTAAAAGGTGCTAAAGACTGAAGCCAAAATAAACCTGTGTATGTGAATGGATTGATTTCACTTCTCCTTCATTTGTTGTTCCATTGATATTTTCCCGGATTGTCCTGTTTCAAGTCATACATTTACAACCACAATCCTTGCATAAAGTAATAATCATGTGGAGAAGATAGCTCAAAACCTGTACAATATAAGAATAATTTGTGTTTCATCCGAGTAGTAACGGTGAATTCTTTGCATTATAATAGCGACACAAATTTAGTTCATCTGCAACAAAAAAAAGACTTATAATTTTGTTATCTCATTTTTCTTACATTTCCTACATACATTTCCTTGACATTACATTTCTCTCACATTTTCTTACAATTTTTCTCGTTTTCTAATTTTCTTTTTTTCAAATTTTCCTTGTTTTCTAATTTTTTGTCATTTTTCTCATGTTTTCATTTTTTTCTTGTTTTCTAATTTGACTTTTCTAATTTGACTTGTTTTCATTTTTTTCTTGTTTTATAAATTTCCTTGTTTTCATTTTTTTCTAGTTTTATAATTTTCCTTGTTTTCATTTTTTTCTAGTTTTATAATTTTCCTTGTTTTCATTTTTTTCTTGTTTTCTAATTTTCTTGTATTCTAATTTTTCTTGTTTTCTAATTTTTCTTTTCTGATTTTTCTTGTTTTCCTTGTTTACTATTTTCCTTGTTTTATAATTTTCCGTTTTATAATTTTTCTTGTTTAATAATTTTCCGTTTTATAATTTTCCTTGTTTAATAATTTTCCTTGTTTAATAATTTTTTTTACCTAGCACTGGATTCCTACACACAACACTAATACATAGGAAGATTGTCTATATATTGAAGGTTAGTGATAGTGAAGGAGAGAGAGAGAGGATAAAAGATGGAAAAGGACATGGAAATAATAGAGAGTGTTACGAATAGGGAAGATATACTGATTAAAGAAAGTAGAGAGAGAAAATAGAATAGAGAATATTTATAGTATAAGAAGATTGTCTATATATTATTTAGGGTACTCCGTAGTGTAGTGGTTAGCACGCTCGGCTCACAACCGAGAAGTCCCGGGTTCGATCGCCGGGCGGAGCGAAGATAGATGGGTGGTCTTTCTTAAAACCCGAGCCCCTGTCCACCCAGCAGTGAATGGGTACCGGGTGTTAGCCGGGGGTTTGTGACCCGCCTCCCGGGGTGGTGGCTTCGGCCAACACTAAGCTGCAGCGGTAGATCACTATGGCTCTGAGGTATTATCCTCTAAACAAACAAACAAACAAACAATATATTGAAGGATAGCTTAATGAACAAGTGCAACCTAACCCAATGTTGTTAGTTTATACCCAATTGCAAGAGCTTGTACCATGGTTCACATTGCACGGTGTTATAATATTCTACTGTTCTCCCAGATGTTGCCTCATAATGTATCGAAAGAAAGACTTAACAATGCCAAAATTAGATTATGGGAAGAGGAAGAGGAAGAGAATGTAATAATAATGTAATAATAGAAAGTTTTTGGTCCTTTGATAAGTATGATTGATTGATTGATTTAATGCCTAAAAAGGTGAATGTGCCAGCCATCAGAGGTCATATGGCACTATGGCAAAGCATATAAAGGGTCAGGGTTAAAGAATAATAGTGAAACGATGAGGGAAGGGGAAAGAACGGAATGTTACAGCAGGAGGGTTAGATCAGATGTAGGATGTGGATTTGTTGGAGGAAGGAGGTTATATTGTCCAGGGAGAAGGAGGGGATTCCGGGAGAATGTCCGCAAGACAGGGAGGTCGGGAAAGGGAGGACACATGAGGGAAGGAACTGGAACGGGCAGGAGTGAGATGGGGGCAGGATATTAGGACATGTTGGACAGTGAGAGGAACTTGACAGGGTGTGCAGAGGGTTGGGGAGGAGCGTGACATGGGATAGGAGTGTGTGAGGTTGGTATGGCCTATGCGTAAGCGTGCGAGAGCAGTCGCCCAACGTCTATTAGAGTGGTAAGGATTTGACGATAAGTATGAACAGCTACTCTTAATAGTTGTCCTGTCTCGTCATCTTCACTGAACATCCATAAACATACATCAGTTTTTATTCATTCTTAAAAACCTGAATGTGTCACTATAAGAAAACATTATAAAAACTATCTAGGGAATGTACACACCAAAAATAATTTCAGGTTAGCTTGATTCATGTTTATTTCTATCATTACCATTATTTGTTTTGTATATTTCAGGGAGATAATGGTTAGCCTGGTGTTTGCTATTACTATTAAGGGGTCAATTAGTCCATTATTAACCCTGTCCACCCCTGTTATGAAGCCATTAGGATATACTACACACACAAACGCTTCACACCTTCCTTCATTAGTAACCTATCCATTTCTATTCTATTCTATCCTATTAACTTCCCTATCCATTACTAACCCTGCCGACCTCTGTTACTACTCCATTAAAATTTACACACACACACACACCTCACACACACACACACATACAAATAGATAGATGACAGATAGATGCCCGTATTCGTAGTCACATACCATCATTGACGTGGTCATTGTTCACTTTTTGTCTTGTCCTAATTAAATCAATATGTCATGCCAGCTCTGTTGTGATTGCAATAGGAGTACTGTATGATTGCTCTAGTACTTTCCATGGCAGCTACAAGATCTCTGTTGTGATTGCAATAGGAGTACTGTAGGATTGCTCTAGTACTTTCCATGGCAGCTACAAGATCTCTGTTGTGATTGCAATAGGAGTACTGTATGATTGCTCTAGTACTTTTCATGGCAGCTACAAGATCTCTGTTGTGATTGCAATAGGAGTACTGTATGATTGCTCTAGTACTTTCCATGGCAGCTACAAGATCTCTGTTGTGATTGCAATAGGAGTACTGTAGGATTGCTCTAGTACTTTCCATGGCAGCTACAAGATGAAGTGAATAATTTTGACTTGAGTAGAAATGGAACAAAATCATAGTAATTACCACGAGCAATCATGGTATGTGACTACAAATACGAGCATGAATGTAAACAAGACATAAACAAAGACCAAAACAAACACACACCTCACATCTTCCTCTTCACCTTATCCGTCGGTGCATTCGGATTCTCCCCTTTATAAAAATCCCTTAAGAGACCCACCGCATCCTCCGCACGCACACCCTTCACGATGTCGTACGTGTGACCGTACATCCGCGGCACGTCTACCACGGACCCGCACCCTCCGAACCTTTCATTACAACACCCGAACACAAGACTCGACACCCGTAACTGGACCCAGGTTCGCACACTACCGCCACCTCCACCGTCACGTAAAACATCAGGGCCGAACACCACTCCGTATCCAGGCCTTTCGCTCGGCACCAGTCTAGGCTCTGGTCTACGCAGTTCATCTCGGCGTGGCGTGTGGCGTTGTGTGTCTCGTTCACTGTGTTCCGCCCCCGCGCTATCACCTCCCTCGTAACGGAACACACCCCACGGCACTAGCCTCGACGGGCCTCCTTGCTCTAAACGCTGCCTCCAGTATCACCATTGTCTTTGGTAGTAGTTATTTTAGTAGTTAGTTATGGAGTATCTTTTAGAGTACGTAGTAGTTAGTTTAGTAGCTTTTTGGGGTAGTTCTTTTAGTAGTTAGTTAAGAGTAGAGTATCTTTTAGAGTGTAGTTATTTAGTTTAGTAGTTTTTTAGGGTAGTTCTTTTAGTAGTTAGAGTAGAGTATCTTTTAGAATACGTAGTTAGTTAGTTTAGTAGTTTTTTTGGGTAGTAGTGCTTTGATCCATTTAGTTTTAGTAGTGGCTTCGTGGTTGACTTGAGGAAATGTACTTGTTTTCTATGGTTGTGTCTTGTATCCTCCCTGAGTTATAATGATCCTGGGTGTATTGTCTTCTCTGCATCAATGTTTTTTGTATTGCCCAGCAGAAAGTATCACAATGTCCTTCATGTAACAGGCATCTCGGGTTTGAAGTAGTGTATAACGTGGCTCTCGGTCAGCTGCCTGATGGCTATGTCCCTCCAGCCCTTGTTAGCAGCTGGGTTCACGGGGCTGGGGTGCATCAAAGTGCTCACCTGTGTGGAAAGATAAGTGGCCTTTATCATATAACTTAAGTGGCGTTAATTGCCACTGCACTTATGTCGCCAAGTGACATTATATTACGAATTTTAGCATCACTACTAATTTGTAAGTGCCACTGAAGACAGGTGACGACTCCGTGGTGTAGAGGCTGGTGTGCCTGGCTACGAATCTACGAGCCCTGGTTCGAATCTGAGCCAGGGCAAGTCAGCAGGCCAACTCAACCAGCTGTTCATCTTCCCTTTCGGGGTTGATAAATGGGTACCTGGGGAAACCTGGGGAAGGTAACTGTGGTAACCCGGGTGTCACACTAGCCCTGTGTCCCGGGGTAACGGGTCCTCACCCACCACAGACTCAAAGGCTAATGCCACGGAGATGAGCACCGAGGCCACGCGCACCATAGCATATGCCCCATCTTTACAGGGGCATATGCTGTCTTTATGCATATGTACCTGTCTTTTACTAAAGACAGGTACATAATATAAACTACTGTGCATGCCTCTTCAGTGGCACAAACAAATCAGTAGTGATGCTTAAATTTGTAATATATGATGCCTGGCGACATTAGTGCAGTGGCGACTAAAGTGTATTTGATAGTACACCTATATACACACCCACGCCCCTGCATACCTGCACGCCCCCCACACCCGCCTGTCGCAGTGCTGCCTTGGTGCGGTCTGTGGCGTACCTGCCCACCCCCACCACACACTGCACCCCCAGCAGCTGCACCACCTCCACCAGGGCTCCGTCACACGCCGCCTCCAGCGCCTTCCTCTCCTTAACCTGCAGGGGAAATATTATACATGTGAGCATCTTTATTTATATATACTTATATATACTAGATTTTTTTTTTTTTTTTTTTTTTTTTTTTTTCCCCTTTTAGGGGTCGAAATTTCCTAGCTATGTGACACATACCAATGCAAAAAAAAGCAGGTGGTAAAAAATGACAACAACGTAAAACTTGTTCGTCTGACAAAATATCGTCGAGTATCATGGTTGCATGTCCACCACCCGACCCCGCTTGCTTCACTCCGCCTACCCACTGGGGTAGGGGATGCGCGCTCTAGTGTATAACTCTGTGATATACACTTTATTTTTTTTTTTTTATTTTTTTTTTTTTTACATATCCCCCCATTATTCGGATTCTTGCATTACTCGGACCACTCCTTGGCCCAATTAGTCCCAATATGAGAGGTTTTACTGTACTCTTTAAGAACATTTAACAAGCCGTCCCTCAGCAGTGTTCCCCGTAGCCTCACCTTCAGCTCGGGGGGCGTCACGTTCTTGGCGGAGTCCTTGAGGAAGAAGAGTGGGCAGTAGTTGTGGAGGAACACCCGGGAGAACAACACATCCGGGCTGCCACTCAGCTCCTTTAAGAGGCTCCACATGCGCTCCCCACTCACCTGCAAGCAACGTAAGCCAGGTAAGATTACGGCTTTTAACCAGGGTAGAACAAGAAGTAACGGATTCAAGCTGGAAAAGCGTAGATTTAGAAAGGAAATAGGGAAAAACTGGTTCACAAATAGGGTGGTGAATGACTGGAATGGTCTCAGTAGACAGGTAGTTAGTGCAGAGTCATTAGGGAGCTTTAAAGAGGGGCTGGATAGGTTCATGGATGGGGATGAAAGGTGGATGTAGGTAGTGTTAGGTGACAGGAACTACCACGTGTAGGCCTCTTGTAGCTTCCTTATTTTCTTATGTTCTTATGTAAGATATGAAGAAGCAGTTACAGTAAACCCTCGCTATAACGGACACGAATATAACGGATATCGGATATAACGGATGGCCAATAACTTTCTCCTGGCAGGATTTCTCATGAATATAACAGATTTAATCAGTTATATTCAGGAGAAATCCGGTCACCTGCCAGTCAGCCGGCCATCACGTGCAGGCAGGATCATGTGTGCCCAGCCCGCCTCACTCCGCCTCGCCCCTTGCCGCCTCGCCCCTTGCCGCCTCGCCCCTTGCCGCCTCGCCCCTTGCCGCCTCGCCCCTTGCCGCCTCGCCCCTTGCCGCCTCGCCCCTTGCCGCCTCGCCCCTTGCCGCCTCGCCCCTTGCCGCCTCGCCCCTTGCCGCCTCACCCCTTGCCGCCTCACCCCTTGCCGCCTCACCCACACTCTCTCAGTTTGAATCCAGCGCTTATACCGTGTGGTTTTCCCTCGCCGTAGCTCTCACTCGAGTTACCTCTCGTTCCATACCCGCTGTATGAGTACCACATTATGCTGTATTCTTATTATATGTACTGCATTGTAATTGTATGTACTATGAGTAAAACAAGTATCGGTGCCTAGGGGTCCGATGAATACTGTAAACATTCGGTCAAGTGCTGATGATATGGGAGGGTTTTCGTTTTCTTCGTTCCGTAGTGTCAGAATGTTTCACGCATATAGTGCACCGATACTTGTTTTACCCATAGTACAACTTCTTACAGCATTGTTTTTACAAGTACAACTACATAAGTCATCGATTTTTCCATGTAAAACCTCAGAGATAACTTAGGTTAGTTATGTTTTCCCTGAGATCTAGAGTTCAAGGGGGTACTGCTCGGTATCGCGGATGACCCCTCACCCCAAACCGTCTGTTATAGCGAGGGTTTACTGCACTAGTTTTGTCTCATCCAGGGTTTTTTTCCTTCTATTTTTAAGAAGAAGAAATATAAGAAATAAGGAAGCTACAAGAGGCCGTGAGACCTACACGAGGTAGTTCCTGTAAACGGTAGGTTTTTTGGTGGACAGTTTTCTCACCTCCTTCCTGGTGCAGTCAAGGCCCGTGACCGGCCGCTTAGGGTGCTCCAGGGCGGGCCTCCTCACACTGCCCCTCACGCCCAGCCACTCCTTAGCGTACCCCACGTGGCCAAACGGAACCTAAAGGGAGAAGGCGATGGTAAAATTAATGGATCACATTTTTTTTTTTTTACATCATAGGTTTGAACAAAAATTAAAAAGTACTAGAGTCAATAGATAGAGATAGTTGAAAGCGTATCATTGGCCGTCTGACCTCATAAGATATTATGGGAAAATCTGACGTTAAAACAGAAAGGTTTGGCCAAAATGATATTAAATGCATCACATTTTTTTTCTTGTTTTTTACATCATAGGTTTGGCCAAAATGACATAACGGGAATAACCTTATAACTGCAAAACGACCGCCGTATCTCTAACCACGACATTGAGGGATTGGCGTAAGGGCCTGGGATGCGATTTTTTGTATCCCGAACAGATTAGGTTACGTTAGGTTACGGTTAGGTTACAGTGCATTTTTTAACATACTAACTGGGCGACCAGAAGGTCTCCCAGTGATGGAAAACTGTCGCCCAGTAAGGACATTTTTAAACTACTGGGCGACAAGATATTTATTCATAAAATCCTTCCTGGATGCAATGGCTCATCATGCCTGTGTGTGTGTAAGTCCAGAAATGCTTCTTATTACCTGCATATGATCATTATTATATATATATATATATATATATATTATATATATATATATATATATATATATATATATATATATATATATATATTTCTTCTTTTAATGTCTATATAATCTTTTGCTGCCATATATACCCAGTCGATTGTTTGCGTAGTGAAAATTTGTTGGTGTCACTGTAAGATTCATAAGCACAGCATGGAAAGGAGGGGAGGGGTCACACAACATACGAAATGGGGAAGATAATAGGTGCCTTGCACTGACGTCACGATCTAGCGGCTTCAAGCCAAATGCCGCCCGTCGGAGCGAGCTGGAGGACCAACAAACTCCACTTGCCGCCCGTGTTTGCCAGCTTATGGTAATTTTCCCCTACCAAATATATGTTATCAGTATAAAAGATATACTGTCATCTTCGGAAATGTTTGTTCTATAATATTATCAAATAAAAAACTGTAAAACACACTAAAGAAATGCCATTATGAGACTCAAGAAATATGCATGAACTTAATATTCAGTGAAACTCTTCGCCATTTAATATTTTGCGAGAAAACTTTTTACATGGATAATATCAATAGAAGCGGAATTTCATTAGCTTTCCATTGATATATTTCGTTTTCTGATAAATGAATTAGAACCATGCATAAATTAGCGTCAACTAAATAAATAAGATCATGAATCGGGAAAAATTACCCTATTTCATGATGTTATTTATTTAGTTAACGCTAATTTATGCATGGTTCTAATTCATTTATCAGAAAACGAAATATATCAATTGAAAGCTAATGAAATTCCGTTTCTATTGATATTCTCCATGTAAAAAGTTTTCGCGCAAAATATTAAATGGGAGCTGGCGCTGGTGAATATTAAGTTAATGCATATTTCTTGCGAGTCTCATAATGGCATTTAGTGTGTTTTACGGTTTTTTATTTGATAATTTTATAGCACAAACATTTCCGAAGATAACAGTATATCTTTTATACTGATAAACATATATTTAGTAGGGGAAAATTACCATAAGCTGGCAAACACGGGCGGCAAGTGGAGTTTGTTGGTCCTCCAGCTAGCCTTTCCCGCGCCTGTCGCACCCACAACAAGGACTGTGACGTCACGTGCAAGACACCTATACCAAAAAAGCTGAACAGGTATGCCTTCCACCCTTCTGGATATCTAAGGAATGTCGCCCAGTAAGATTTGCTTAAAAAATGCTCAGTTAGGTTAGGTTTCATTATATGTCTTAAATAATAACTATCGTTCGTTCGGAGTGGGAATCACAATGAGGGTATTTTCAAGACAATCTGTGGTTAGTCTCGGAGCTACAGCCAAGCGTAGAGGCCCGCCCACCACTGCAACCATATTGGAGAAGAAAAAAATTCGTGCCCGGTGTACGTATCTCTAGCCACTGCCGTACCTATTCACATGTTAGGATAGGATAGGATATAGCTCGTGTATGTGTGTGTGTTCGTCCACATACCCCAGTCTGCCCCATGCCCCACGGTCCCGGGTTCATGCCCAACACCAACACACTTTTCCCCCCTCGGCAATACTTCCATACAAAGTGTTCATGGATCTCCCAGGCATAGTCCACGGGGTTATACACATACTTCACACTGTCCCCATACTGCAAACACACCAACTTCTCACACAGCCTCGTCTCTATGTCTAAATAGGCCTTGGAAATACAGGTATGGGACAGGGAGAGGCGGGCGAAGGGAGGCAGAGGTGGTTGGGGCCCTTGTGCTATATGAGAATCTGTCTGTTTTTCTCTATTTGCCATTGATACGCCACATGTGTCTGCATTTGTATTGTTCTCATGGCTAGTTTTCAGTCTTTTGGGTTCCATTGTAAGGTTTATCGGCTCTGAAATGCCTTAGTTATTGAGTAAAGCCAGCTGCCAGGATTAATTATAGGAGTTTCCAAATTTTTTTCGACCAAGTTCCCCACAGAAAATCCATCACATTTTCACACACACTATTCATTAATTAGAAGACTCTTTTAACAGATAATCACTCATTCTAACACTTTTTTTACACGTATTTCAATGTGAATATATAGTATAATATAATAATATAATAAATAGTAGGTCTTCTAATCTAGTCAAGGATCAAAAGTAAACAAGCCTTTCGATTTATCATTCATGTCTGGAAAAAAAATGATAAAATTAAAAAAAGGGAAAAAGGATGAAAACAGATAATGATAAAGGGAAAAAGAATGATTATAAAGGGAAAAAGGATGATGCTAAAGGGAAAAAGAATGAAAAAGGATGATGCTAAAGGGAAAAAGAATGAAAAAGGATGATGATAAAGGGAAAAATAATGAAAAAGATGATGATAAAGGGAAAAATAATGAAAAAGGATGATGATAAAGGGAAAAAGAATGAAAAGAAGACATAAAAATAGCATAGTAACCCATAAAATAACGGTATTAAATTATTTTCTATGATAATTTTGTGTTAGTTATCAAAGCGACGTATACAAGGGTGACAGCGAGGCGACCGGTGAGTTGGAGGGCACATATATCACATTACAGGCATGAATAACCCTAGTGCAGCCTTTTATCAATACAGTACATGAGTTAATAGCGTAGCCGTGTAGGGTTATGTAGTATAGGGCTGTAAGGGGCGTAGTTATGTGTATTGAGAAGGTTTTGCTTGGGGGAGGACGGGGGGAACCAGCTGTCACATGGTCACGGTGGGGATTTGAATATAGGTTTTTATTTGTCTTATATTATTGCACGTTTAGTTACCTGATATTTGTACTTGCCTGAGGTTGAAGGTTAGTTGAAGACGTGTATGACAAAAGATTAGTCCTTCATTAGGTACCGTAGTAAGCGAGATAGAGAGGGGGGGGGGGGTATAGAGAGAAATTTAATCACTCAGAAATTTAGTCCATTCTCATTCAAAATAAAATAGAAAAGAAAGGTTATATCTTATTCATGTCACGTTGAAGAATAAATCCCACAGCTAGTCATTTACCTTCACAACTTCTGAGATTTCACTTTGTGGTGTAAGCGAGATATGGCAGGGGCGATAAAACGAATCTCAACCCTTACCTGTATTGTTCTCGTTTGCCGTACAGGATCAGTTGTTGTTGTTGTTCTTGTGAGTGATGACGATCTACACGGAGGAGTACGTCAGGAACAAGCTCACGGCGGCCCTGGAGGCGACGCATGTGGTGAGTACACGGGGGGGTTGTCACGGCGGGGTTAATGTTAAGCACGACTGGGCTCTCCCTAACGGCCTTCATACTCGGTCGGACTAAACACCGCAAACCGCCCATAAACCACTGAAACTCCCTCACATTGCATGCAAATCAATAGCAAAACATTAATATCTTTCAGCAAACTAACCACAAACTTCCAAAAACTACCACAAACCACCAAAAAATACCAAAAACCACCAAAAAATACCACAAACCACCAAAAAATACCAAAAACCACCCACAAGGTTAGGTTTGTGGTAGTTTTTGGTGGTTTGTGGTAGTTTTTGGTGTTTTTTGGTGGTTTGTGGTAGTTTTTGGAGGTTTGTGGTTAGTTTGCTGAAAGATATTAATGTTTTGCTATTGATTTGCATGCAATGTGAGGGAGTTTCAGTGGTTTGTGGGTGGTTTGCTGGTGGTTTGCGGTAGTTTGCGGTGGTTTCCGGTGTTTAGTCCGACCCTTCATACTGATTGATTGATTGACTTTATTTCGTAAGTATTGGATTTAGGAGGAAGATATGTTTGGTAGTATTTCAGATGAACACCGAATTCACTTTGGTGGACGAAACTTTTTTTTTTTCTGGTGAGTTTTAATGTGTTTTGAATTAATCTGCTAACCGTTTCTGTCGCAAATCAATTTATGTATTGTTTTCCTTTTAAGTTACGTAAAGGTTAGGTTAAGTTTAAATTCTTTTTCAATAATTTTTGGCACAAAGAAAGAAAAAAAAGTGATTTGCGACAGAAACGGTTAGCAGATTCATTCAAAACACATAAAAACTCACCAGAAAAAAGTCGTTTCGTCCACCAAAGTGAATTCGGTGTCAAACTGGAATAATACCGTATTTTTTGCTCCAGCATGTAGTGGGGATCCTATTAACTATTAATTCAAAACACATCAAAACTAAAGAAAAAAATGTCTTGCAAATGTGGCGTTCAACAATTAAATGCCCTTTATTCTTCATTTTCATCTTTTTCAAGTGTAACTTTCGCCAAAAATTTCTGCGTCGGCGAGAGTTCTTGGTTGGTGTTTCGGCAAGAATTCCTATCGGCGACTGTTCCATAAACCGATTAAGCTCCGTCATGTAACTATAGTTTAATCATATATTTTCTTTATCATCTTTATGAAGTTTATACGAGACATTCTGGAAATTGTACTAGTTATAAAACAGCTTTTTTTGTCACCGTCTCTTAATGCTCTTATATAGATTTTTTTTTAACTGCTGTTTAGTACAATACTCCCTATCGACCAATACTCTCCTGACATTACAGACCCCCCTTGTGTTATTTTTCATTTCCGACGGGTGATGTATGGGTTAGAAATGTTGCTAACGGTCAGCTCTACAAGTTGAGGATGGTTATAACTACATGCCTTGTAATTCCTTTAAATTGCAGTAGAACCAAATATTTTTATTCTTGTGCCTATGTTAAATATGGAAACTTTGAAATAAGTGAAGTGAGGCTAGAATCGCACTATCTAGTATGTTGGGTGCATTCCTCCCCCCCCCCCTCCCTCTCTCTCTCTCTCTCTCTCTCTCTCTCTCTCTCTCCTCTCTCTCTCCTCTCTCTCTCTCTCTCTCTCTCTCTCTCTCTCTCGCTCTCTCGCTCTCTCTCGCTCTCTCTCTCTCTCTCTCTCTCTCTCTCTCTCTCTCTCTCTCTCTCTCTCTCTCTCTCTCTCTCTCTCTCTCTCTCTCTCTCTCTCTCTTTCTCCATCAAGGTGTCTGTGGCCGCTGTTTCAGGCAATCTCAGTCTCATGGCTTCTCGATGATATAAAAACAACAACAGAAACACGAGGACTTGATTGCAACTTCCATCTCTCACAAATTAATATGGAATCAAGAGAAGGGTGTATGAATAGTATATGTATATGTAGTAAATAAATAAATAAATAATAAGTAACATAAGTAATAAATAAATAGTATGGTCAATAGTATTAGGAAAATCAATAGGAGGGTGAGATGAAGTTTAGAAATTGGTAATGTAGATGACAGAGTACATTTTTGGGGGTCGGACTAAACACCGCAAACCACCGCAAACTACCTCAAACCACCAGCAAACCACCCACAAACCACTGAAACTCCCTCACATTGCATGCAAATCAATAGCAAAACATTAATATCTTTCAGCAAACTAACCACAAACTACCAAAAACTACCACAAACCACCAAAAACTACCACAAACTACTGAAACTCCCTCATATTACATGCAAATCAATAGCAAAACACATATCTTTCAGTCAACTATCCACTAACCTAACCTAACCTAAGGGAGTTTCAGTAGTTTGTGGTAGTTTTTGGTGGTTTGTGGTAGTTTTTGGAAGTTTGTGGTTAGTTTGCTGAAAGATATTAATGTTTTGCTATTGATTTGCATGCAATGTGAGGGAGTTTCAGTGGTTTGTGGGTGGTTTGCGGTGGTTTGCGGTGTTTAGTCCGACCGCATTTTTGGGGTTAGATCAATTCTGCTGACAAGTTTGTTTATTTCTAGGATGAATCGGAGCATTGAGAGAGAGCGGAAACAGCGAGCCACAGCAATCCCCACACAGCGCCCTGACCTTGCCTCACCCTATACTGACCTCCTTAGTGACCTAGCATGACCTCTGTTGGATATGGGAACACTCTAAATAGCTTTGTTGTGACTCATGCTTAGGTGTGTTTGTCATTGAAGTGGCAGTGTTGTGAGTGACAGATTGGCTTTCAGTGTTGAGTCTTTCTATTAAGGATGTTGTAGAGGTTAGGAAATAGAGTTGGTAAAATAGGTTGGTAAAGAAAGTGTGTTGTTACTGATGTATGATGTTATGCGTATGTGTATAAGAAGAACAAGAAAATACAGAAATCAGGACGTTTGAAGTGACGCTAAATATTGAGTGACGAGGAAGTGAAGTATTAGGTGTGTGTGTGTTTGTGTGTTAGTCAGGGTAGCAAGGGAAACACCAGAACTAAAACTGTCAGTGTATTTCAAGAGACATATCACCTACACTACCTAAGGGACATTACAAAGGAAACATCGGAAAAGAACTCGGTGTATTTTGAAAGACACAAACACACTACCTAAGGGACAGTAAACAAAGGAAACATCAGGAAAACTATCAGTGTATTACAAGAGACACAATCACCAACACACTAACTAAGGGACATTAAACCCAGGAGACATCAGAAGAAAACCAAGATATATCAAGAGACACAATCACACACCACCTAAGGGACAGTAAACGCATAGTACAAACAAGCAGGATGATGACCAAGGGCTCCAACACGGCCTTGGTGTGCGTGGCCGCCGTGCTGCTACGCTGGTGTGTGTCCCTCCACCCGTACTCCGGCCAGGGCAAGCCACCCATGTACGGCGACTACGAGGCTCAGCGACACTGGCAGGAGGTCACCGTCAACCTCCCCGTCGCCGAGTGGTACGTCAACACCACCGACAACGACCTCCAGTACTGGGGCCTCGACTACCCGCCCCTCACCGCCTACCACAGCTACTTATGTGGTCTGGCGGCGCGCAGGGTCAATGCTAGCTTTGTGGCGCTGCATGAATCCCGCGGCTACGAGAGTGAGACGCACAAGCTGTTCATGCGGTACACGGTGCTTGTGGCGGACCTGCTCGTTTACCTCCCTGCTGCCTACTGCCTGATGTCTGTGTTAGCAAAGTGGCGGGCTGGCCGGCTGGAGTTTGTGTGCCTCCTTCTATACCCCGGCCTGTACCTGGTGGATTACGGACACTTCCAGTACAACAATGTGTCTCTCGGCCTGTTTGTCATGGCCGTGGCCGCGCTGACCTCCGGGCGAGACTGCATAGGGGCGGTGCTTTTCTGCCTGGCGCTGAACTACAAACAGATGGAGTTGTATCACGCCCTGCCGTTCTTCTTCTACCTGCTGGGGACTTGCTTCAGGCAGGGGGGTGTTCTTGGGTTGTTATGGAAGATGACCAAGCTGGGGTGCTGCGTGGTGCTCACCTTCTCGGCGGTGTGGCTGCCCTTCGCCTCAAACGCCACCGTGCTGTCACAGGCGTTGCGTCGACTGTTCCCCTTCGAGCGCGGGCTGTTCGAGGACAAGGTGGCTAGTGTGTGGTGCAGCCTGTCTGTCTTTGTCAAGCTGAAGACCTTAGTGGATAACCGTAACATGGCCTTGATCTGCCTCCTCTCCACCGTGGTCTGCATGCTGCCGTCCTCCCTCCACCTCGTCGCCCGCCCAACGCTCCGCCACCTCCGCTACGCCCTCCTCAACGCCTCCCTCGTGTTCTTCCTGTTCAGTTACCACGTCCACGAGAAGACCATCCTCCTGGCCGCCGTCCCCGCCTGTATGCTGGTCTCCGAGGAACCCTTCATGACGACCTGGTTCCTGACAGTCTCCACGGCCAGTCTCCTACCACTCATGATCCAGGACGGCCTTACCCTACCTCTCCTGGCCCTCGGTGTCCTGTTCATGGCCCTCACACATCACTACATCCTGCCCAGTACGGAGAAAGTGGCCAAGAGAACGCGGATGTGGGTGTGGATGAGGAGGACGTATTTCTTGTCCGTGGCCGGCCTTGCGTTCCTCACGGCCGCCACTCTCTTCGTGCAGCCCCCGGACAGGCTGCCAGACCTCTTCCCTGTCCTACTAGCCATCTACTGCTGTGGTCATTTCGTGTTCTTCTGCCTGTACTTCCACTACTGTCAGTTCACCCTCAAGTACAACAATAACAACAACAATAGTGCCGTCAGTAACAACAATAATGCTAAGAAACACGTCCAGCGTAAATAAAGTTAAATTAAGGCCGCGGTGTTAGGGTGTTTGGTCAGAATGGTTTGTTTTGGTGCTGGTTTGTCTGACTATGTTTTGGTGTTAAAAGTGGAAGTTAAAGTGTCTTATAGTGGGAGTTAAAGGGAAGTCAAAGTGTCTTATAGTGGAAGTTAAAGAGTGTTAAAGGGAAGTTTTGGTGTTATAGTGGAAGTCAAAGGGTCTTAAAGTGGAAGTTAAAGGGTGTTAAAGGGAAGTTTTGTTGTTATAGTGGAAGTCAAAGGGTCTTAAAGTGGAAGGTAAAGGAAAGTTTTGGCGTTAAAGGGAAGTCAGTGTCTTAAAGAGGAAGTTAAAGGGAAGTCAGAGTGTCATAAAGTGGAAGTTGAAGGGAAGTTTTGTTGTTAAAGTGGAAGCAGTGTGAGGAGAGGCGAGGGTTGTGTGTTGGCTGTGTCCCCTGGCTTTACTGAATACTGAAGTGTTACGTGTGTCTGTTGTGGCTTGTTGGGTCATGTTTGGCTTTTGGTCCTGTAATGTGAAGTTGTATGACACGGAGAAAGTGAGAAAAAAAGTAAATTGCTCTTTGGTATTGAGACAAGAATCGTAGACACATTGTTTGTTGATGTTTTGAGAAAGTAGGAAGGAAGATTGAAGACACTTATTAGTTTCCCCGAGACATTTTTAGAGGGAAAGGAAATGTTTGTTTTGTTGTTATTGGAAATCAAGGGTGCAGTTTGTTGTTTTTTTTTTTTTTATGATGATTTTTTTTTTAGGGTATAACTGAGGAAAATTGTTTTTTTAGGAATAAACATGGGAAAATATTTTTTGTTTGGATATAACGAGGAAAAATTTGTTTTTTAGGATATAACTGGGAAAATATTTGTTGTTTAGGATATAACGATGAAATATTTGTTTTTTTAGATAACATGGGAAAATATTGTTTGTTTAGGATATAACGGAATATTTGTTTTTTTTAGGATATACATGAGGCAAATATTTTGTTTTTTTTAGGATATAACATGGGGAAAATATTTGTTTTTTAGGATATAACGTGAGGAAAATATTTGTTTTTTTAGGATATAACATGGGGAAAATATTTGTTTGTTTAGGATATAACGAGGAAATTTTTTTTTTTAGGATATAACATGGGGAAAATATTTGTTTTTTTAGGATATAACAGGGAAAATATTTGTTTTTTTTAGGACATAACCAGGAAAATATTTGTTTTTTTAGGATATAACATGAGGAAAATATTTGTTTTTTTAGGATATAACATGGGGAAAATATTTGTTTTTTTAGGATATAACATGGGGAAAATATTTGTTTTTTTAGGATATAACATGAGGAAAATAAGATGACACATGTCTTTGAGGATGTGATTTAAGGTTACAGAAAAGACACGCATTTGAATTT
>JACEEZ010004536.1:20000-62500 GCA_016584305.1 Chionoecetes opilio | reverse complement strand
GTACATTTTCTGATAAGCCTTCATGATAGATAGTTTCTAGTATATAATTTGGGAAGTAAGTAAATTTAGTAAGCTCAAGTAAGGTCCTCTTCTTCTCCTCCTCCTCCTCCTCCTCCTCCTCCTCCTCCCCCTCTTCTTCTCCTCTTCTTCTTCTTCTTCTTCTTCTTCTTCTTCTTCTTCTTCTTCTTCTTCTTCTTCTTCTTCTTCTTCTTCTTCTTCTTCTTCTTCTTCTTCTTCTTCTTCTTCTTCTTCTTCTCCTCCTCCTCCTCCTCCTCCTCCTCCTCCTCCTCCTCCTCCTCCTCCTCCTCCTCCTCCTCCTCCTCTCCTTGGTACCGTTAAGTGTAGCATAAATTTTCGTTCAGGTACCATTCTTTCTCTTCTATTATTTCGTTCCAACGTCTTCACTTCTCTTAATCCTTCGATGCCCCCAACCTCCCCCCGTCAACGAAAGAGAGAAAAAACTATCCATAATCTTACATTCATATCGTTCACTTAATAAGAAAAATACGAAAAAATATGAGATGAATGGATGGACGGAAACAGCTGGCAACTGTCCTCCCCCTCCCTCCCTCGGTGCCTTTCCCCGCCTGCCTCTCCTCCAGGCATTTCCTCCTTTCCTGCTGTCACGGGCGGTCAACAGGTGTGTGTGAGCATCTTAACAGGTGGTACAGGTGTGTGTTGGTGTGCGTGTATGCGTGTGTTGATGTGTGTGTCAGTATAATTATGTTTGTCGTTGTGTTGGCAGGCTGGTGAACGCGGCGCTGCAGGAGGAGCTGAAGGAGATCCACGCCTTCTCCATGAAGACCCTCACGCCGGAGCAGTGGCAGCAGCAGCAGCAGCAGTAGTGGTGGTGGCGGCGGTGATACAGCAGCAACAGTGAGGCCAGGCAGCAGTACACATCTATAGTAAAGGAACAGCAGCGGTCATCGCCTTCCCCCCCTCCCCTACCCCATGCCGGTGCCGCTGTACCGTAATATCCCCAGCAGGTGGTGATGGCAGCTGCTGCGATGCGTGTGAGCGCCCCGGGCAAGGTGATCCTGCACGGGGAGCACTCTGTGGTGTACGGGCGGCGCGCCGTGGCCTTGAGCCTGGACCTGCGCACCTCCCTCACCCTGACCCCCGGGGGCACGCACCTCACCCTACACCTGCCTGACGTGCACATCGAGGAGTCGTGGCCCATGCAGGAGGTGGAGGCCCTGTGGGAGAGGCTGGGGGCCTGTGAGGCGCCCCTCACCGAGGAGCAGGCACGGCAGCTGAGGAAGTTCCTGGAGCTGCCTGAAGACTCCCAGGCGACCCCCGGGGCCTGGCGCTGGTGTCCTTCTTCCAGCTGTACCTGGCCATCCTGCCCCGCCCCGTGGCCGCCACCCTCAGGCTCACCAGCCAGTTGCCCACCGGTGCGGGCCTCGGCAGCTCAGCAGCCTACGCCGTGTGTCTCGCCGCCGCACTGCTGCGTCTGGCAGGTAAGGGCCACCCCATCGACGCCTCCACCAGCGTGGACCGGGAGTTCTCGGACCCTCGCGGCGGCCTGAGCCTGGAGGAGGTGAGCGCCTGGGCCTTCAGGAGCGAGCAGATCGTGCACGGCACGCCCTCAGGCATTGATAACTCCATCTGTACCCACGGCGGGGCGGTGAGCTTCAAGGGCGGCAAGTGTAGCTCCGTGGAGGCGCCGCCCCTGCAGGTGTTGTTGGTGAACACGTGTGTGGCGCGCAGCACCAAGGCGCTGGTGGCGGGTGTGGCGGCGCGGCGACGCAGGCTGCCCGAGGTGGTGGAGCCCGTGCTGGACGCCCTGGACGCCCTGGCTGAGCGTGCCCTCAACACCCTGGGTGACCTGGTGCGTGCCACCAGTGACCTGCAGCAGGACGAGGCCTACGCTGTCCTGCACGAGCTGGTGGACGTGAACCACGCCCTCCTCGCCTCCCTGGGCGTCTCCCACGCCAGCCTGGAGCGCCTGGTGGGCGTGGCCGCCAGCCAGGGCCTGCACGCCAAGCTGACGGGCGCGGGGGGCGGGGGCTTCGGCGTGGTTGTGCTGGGACGCGACGCAGATACCGCCGCCGTGCAGCAGTGCCGCGACCTGCTGCAGGCTGCAGGCTACCAGGTGTGGCACACCACCCTAGGGGGACCAGGCATGACCTTCCATTAACACCCGGGGCACCGCCACACCCTGCCTGCGGCCCTGCACCAAGGATACCTTGTATTATCCTTGGCCTCCATCCTGCTTCCATAAGACCTATAGCTGTCAGGAGCAGCAACGCGCTGCCTTCACGGACCCTCCCCTTCATTGTGTGTGTGCCTCATGCATCACATACACACGCTTTTGTACTTTTTACAATATTCCTCAAACTTGTAAACACTCCATGAGTCATTCTTTTACATTTACATTTTTTGTAAACACTCCATCAGTTCATTCATTGTGTGGCCCCGACGCTGCTGCCGCGATAGTATTTGTTGGCTTAGAATAAAACAAGTTACCAATGGAATGCCTTCACGGTGCCTTATTCACCTGCTGGAAGTCATCTCAGCTTAATGAATGAATGGATTGGAGCTGCCCCTCCTGGGGGTCTGCCTTCCACTCGGGGCACCACAAACCCATCACCATAGCCTGCAGCTCTATTTTTTTTAACTCTTCCCCGCCATACAGCTGGAAAGGTGTCCAGCCATCAGCCGTCGGAAATTAATAATAACGGGGGTTTGGGAGGCCTGCGCCACTACGGCAGGTAGGTAAGTCAGGTCACGTAACCTATGTCCATGTATTGCATAAAGCTGCAGTTTTACCTAATCTTCATTGATTGATTTTTTCAGATGTATATCAAAGTCACATTTGTAATAATTATCAAATAAAAAATGATAAAATTTTAGGTGCGGTACATGTAAACAAATCGTCGCAAAGATAAAGTTGATTTTGACTTAAACTGTAAAAACGTCAAAATATGATAACATTACCCATTAAAAACATATACAGCATTTAAAATTTATATATTGATTTTTGTTTTTATGTCAACATATGATCTTTTATGGGAAACAGATGAATTATAAGGTAATTAAACAAGATGAAGTCCAGGCCACACCGGGACGTTCCTGTTCGCCTCAGCACAACATTCAAGCCGGTGAGTGTTATTTTATCGCATTTCCTGATGATTTATGGTGACTGTACTCTTCATACCTATACCAGCGCGTCCAGTGTGCCGTATGTGTGTCCTGAGTACATTATTATCCCTTAGTTGTGTTAATTAAGTGTATAACAACCTCAATAACGGGTGACTGTGACGCGGTGGTGACATTATAACACGAGCGCTGGTACACTCATTTTGACATATTCGGACAATTTTTTTGCAGGCACGAGTTACGCCACACGAAGCCTTTCTGTACATCCTTCTGGGCCCTGGCGGTGTCTTTGCCCTTCCAGACATCGTTGAGGCGGTGTGTGCGGCAGGATGAAGGGTGTGTTGGGGGCGTGCGTGGGGGAGGTGGGGGCCCAGCTGGTGGCGGGGGCGGTGACGGCGGTGGAGGTGTGCGAGGCCGCCTTGGCGAGACAGGCTGCTGTGGCGGCGCTGCGACCCTTCATCACCACCACACACCACACCGCCAGGCTGGCCGCCGCCGCAGCACACCGCAGGTACTGGGGGTGGTGGTGGTGGTACATGGAACTGTCGCCGATAGGAATTCTCGCCGTCGTCGAGTATTCCAATTTTTCATGTCGGCGAGTGTTCTTATTTTCGGCTACAGTTCCAGTTCTTGATTTTGATATTACATCACCCAATATATACATTTAATCAGTGGTGATTGTGGTGTATAATGGTTGTCTTGGTGATAGTGATGGTTTCAATGGTATAGTAGTGGTGATCAGAATGATAAGCATTAGGGTATATGTGTAATTACAAGCAATACACGATCGGTGGTTTTTAGTATCCTGAACGATTCGTTCTCATCAGAAGGAGTATTTCTAACCCCTACAACAGCTGGCGGAAATTAAAAATAACACAAGGAGGGTCTGGAGGGCAGTGAGGTTAGGTTACGTAATCAATGCCCAGGTTAGGTTAGTTAACTAGCAGGGGGACTGGGGAGGCCCCACGGTTATGTCAGGAGAGTACTTGTCAATAGGGAGTACTGGTTGAAACTTCATATTTACCAGAAGGCAATACTCCCATTATCATCACCTTCATACTAAACCCTGCAGTATCACTTATCAAAACCCTCATCCCACAAACCCAAATCCACAAGGACATCCACTCCCCCCATCCACATAACCCACACTGATCCGATCCGATCCGATGTGATTTCGGGGGGCAGCCTTTGCTCCGGCCCCCCTGACGTATTTTTCACTTTCTTTGTTGCTGATCTGTCTTTTCTATTTCATTTTTTACTGCTTTGTCCCTGTCACTTTCTTTTCCACTTTACTTTCGGTCCCTTGTTATTGATCACTTTTGCACTTCACTTCACTTTAATTGCTCTGTTGTAGCTTTTTCTCTCTTAGTTTCCAAAAGTCCCCAAACAACAAACAAAAGTTCCAACACCCCTGCACAGGTATGAGTGTGGCAAGCCTCTCGGGGCGCTGGACGGCATACCGGTGGCCGTCAAAGACAACTTCTGCGTCCAGGGCATCCTGACAACCTGTGGCTCCAGGATGCTGACGCCCTACGTCCCCCCTTACTCCGCCACGGTGGTGGAGAGGCTGCTGGGCGCCGGGGCCGTGCTGATGGGCAAGACCAACCTGGACGAGTTTGCGATGGGCTCCGGCACTCTGGACTCATCTTTCGGGCCTTCGAAGAATATATATCGTTCTGGGATGAAGTACTCGCTGGGAGGTACTGAGAAGTGAGTGTTGCGTGAGAGAGAGAGAGAGAGAGAGAGATAGAGAGAGAGAGAGAGAGAGAGAGATACGAAGGAAGGAAGGATAGGAAAATAGTGCTGGAATGGGTCAAGTTAAGATATGATTAATAGATTTGTTATTCAAGGGTTTAGGTTATAGAGATAAGTGTGAATGCTTGAATGAAGTATATGAACTAATAGGTACCCGAAAAGTTAGTCTTGCATAAGAGTTAGGTTGCAGAGATAAGTACCTAGGTGTGAATGCTGAAAATGACATATGAACTATGTCAAAATCTTAAAAAATTAGACAGTTGAAACGTGAACTTAAGAAGAGGTTAGGTGACTTAGACATGTTAATTGCTTAAGAAAATATGTAAATTCATGCTGTGCCTAACTCAAAAACGGTTCTTAATTATCATTTCTTCACACAATTAAGAATATAAACAATAGATACTGTCCATAAAGCACAAAGAAAGATTTCTTTAATATGCGATAAGGTGGTTAATGTGATTTATATAGAAAATGAGAAAACATCTATTTAAACTACTACTACCACATTTCCAAAGCTCTCTGTTACACCTTTACCTTAAGTTCTTAACCCCTTCACGCCCAGATCTTTCCTTTGCTATAGAAAATTGTCTGTTGTCGAGCCATAAAATAACGAAAAGTCACTTAATATACCAAAGTAGTTAGTGGACAAGGATACTAAACAGGTCATATCTATAAAATAATGCTTATAGTCACTAAAAATCGTCTAATGGTACCCAAATTACTATGGAAATTACGTTCTGGGCGTGAAGGGGTTAAGTAGTGCATGAGTTCCTTAAGTAGTGCATGAGTTCCCTTAAGTAGTGCATGAGTTCCTTAAGTAGTGCATGAGTTCCTTAAGTAGTGCATGAGTTCCTTAAGTAGTGCATGAGTTCCTTAAGTAGTGCATGAGTTCCTTAAGTAGTGCATGAGTTCCGTTCATGAAAAATTGTGCGTTAATTGTCCTAACACCTTCCGCAGGTATCCGACTTCAGGACTCGAGGACGGGGACTGGGTGGTGGCGGGCGGCAGCTCCGGCGGCAGTGCTCTCGCCGTGGCCACTGGGACCGCCTACCTGTGAGTGGACGGCGGCTGTGTTTACCTTTGACTTACGTGTGTGTTCATTATTTTGTGATTTTATATTACGTACTTTGTGAGGTTTTATTTTATTTTATTTTGTGTTTGCTTATAGATTATTTTGTTATTGGTTTTTATTTGTTATTGTTTTTTTGTGTTTTTTTGTGATTGTTATTTATTATTTTGTGATTATTTTTTATTTTTATTTATTCACACATTTTACGAGTTTCCAAAATATTACAGCTTTAAAAAAAAAAAACCACACACACACACACAGGTGCTTGAAGGACATCAAGAAGTACAGTTTTCCCTATCAGTGCATTGATATGTGGAATAGCCTGGACAGTGAAATTATAGATGCCAAAAGTATTCACGTTTTTAAAGCTAAGATTGACCCATTGAAACAAGGAGACGGGACCCCACCAGTGTAGATTATTTCCCGTATACATTACAACTAGGTAAATATACACTCGACTTCACCCCAGAAAAACCAATACTCCCTCTTTCCCTTCCCTCCAAGACCCTAATACTACAGGAACTACCACATGTAGGTCTCCCAGCCTCTTGTAGCTTCCATATTTTCTTGTGTTCTTATGTTATGTGGTTAGTGCGGAGTCAATAGGGAGCTTTAAAGGGAGGCTAGATCATTTCATGGATGGGGATGAAAGATGGATGTAATCATGTAGGTAGTGTAAAGTAACAGGAACTACCGCGTGTAGCTCTCACGGCCTCTTGTAGCTTCCTTATTTTCTTATGTTCTTATGTTCTAACCCCCTCCCCCACACAGTGCCTTGGGTTCGGACACGGGGGGGTCGGTACGCAACCCCTCGTCGTACTGTGGGGTGGTGGGGCTGAAGCCGTCGTACGGGGTGGTGCCGCGGTGGGGACTGGTGAGTCTGGTCAACTCCATGGACGTGCCGGGCCTGGTGGGCCGTTGTGTGGACGACGTGGCCGCCATGCTGGCAGTGGTGGCCGGCCTGGACCCCAAGGTGATGGGGGGGGGGGCTGGGTTTTATTTATTTTTTCTTATATGCTATGATTTTTGGGAAGGAGGTAATGGGAGGCTTTATTTTTTATTTTTTATTTTTTTTTACATGCGAAAATTTTGTTTGGGGGGGTGTAGGGGGGCTGGGTTTTTTTCTTTTATATGCTATGATTTTTGGGGCGATGGGGTAGGGGGGCTGTTTTTTATTACTTTTATAAGTTATGATTTTTAGGGGTGGAGGGGCTGTTGTTTTTTCTTTTCTTATATGCTATGATTTATTTGCGCCACTTGTTTGTTGTTGTTCCTCTTCTGTTTCTTCTTCATCTACTGAGTCTACTCCATCATCATCTTTTCTTCTTGTGCTTACCTTCTTTATTATCTTCTTGTTCTCTCTATCATTGCCACTCTATCCTCCCACTCATTGCCACTCTACCCTAACCGGCACCACCCTCCCCCAGGACTCCACGAGTGTTAGCAGCGACCTGAAGGGCCTGCAGCTCCCCCCGGCCCCCAGCCTGGCGGGCGTGGTGGTGGGGGTGCCGCGGGAGTACCACCAGCCAGGGACCAGCCGGGAGGTGGTGGAGGCGTGGACCAGGCTGGCGGATACCATGGAGGAGGCGGGGGCTGAGGTGATGAATTGTAGGAGTAGTAGTATATAGTAATAGTAGTGGTTTGGGAGTGAAATTCTCAACTTTCCTCACACCCACAATACTTAACTCCCATCCACTTTCCACTGTGTCTGTGTCGCCTCCGTGGTGTAGTGGCTAGGCCGCCTAGCTACGAATCTGCGGGCCCTAGTTCGAATCCGGGTCAGGGCAGTCGGCGGCCAGCCCATCCTGCTGTTCATCTTCCTTTCGGGGTTGATAAATGAGTACCTGGGAAACCTGGGGAAGGTAACTGTGGTAACCCGGATGTCACACTAGCCCTGTGTCCCGGGGTACCACAGGCTCAAAGGCTAATGCCACGGAGATGAGCACCGAGGCCACGTGCAGCATAGCGTATGCTCTCATCTTTACCTTTACTTTCCACACACCCACAATACTTATACCCCATCCACTTTCCACACACCCACAATACTTAAACTCCACCCATCCACCACCACCACCATAACACAACCATCCCCCTCCCCCCACAGGTCCGCCAGGTTTCCATGCCGCACACCGAGCACTCCATCGTCTGCTACTCCATCCTCAACCCCTGCGAGGTGGCGTCCAACTTCACCCGCTACACCGGCGTGGGGTTCGGGCACAGGGGGGCGGCGGGGCAGTCCATGGAGGCACTGTATGCCCTGACGCGGCGGGCGGCCTGAACGAGGTGGTCAGGGGCAGGGTGTTGGCCGGGAACTATTTCCTACTGAAGGAGAACCGGAAGAAGTATTTTGAACAGGCTCTGAAGGTGAGTTTGGGATGGAAGGTTTTTAGGCATCTCTCTGTCTGTCTGTTTGTCTGTCTCTGTCTGTCTGTCTGTCTTTCTCTGTGTGTATGTGTCTTTCTCTGTCTGTCTGTCTATCTCTGTTTGTCTGTGTTTTCGTTTTTTATTTTTATTTATTTATTTATTTATTTATTTATTTTTTTTTTTTTTTTTTTTTTTTTTTTTTTTTTTTTTTTTTTTTTTTTTTTTTTTTGGTTGTAGTGTTTTTTTTGTGGTGTGGTTCTTTTTTGTTTTATTGAAGAATTATGAAGTACTAGGTTTAAAGGACTATTTTGATGTTTATTTTTCTGTGTGTGTGTGATTGATTTTAGTAAGTTTTTTGTGTTGTTTTTTTTACATGTTGGAGCCTGATTATAGATAGGTGTTTGAGTGTGTTTTTTCCCCTCAGGTACGTCGGCTGATCTGGCAGGACTTTGAGGCAGTGTGGCGCAGTGGTGTGTCCCTGCTCCTCACCCCCACCACCCCCACCCCCGCCCTCAGGTATGTACTCCATCAAGCACCCCCTCCCTCACCCCTTTAAGCACCCCTCCCTCACACCCGGGGCTAGTGCAGGGGTGTGAATGGGGGCGTTGTTAGTGACGGCTATGATTTATTTTGATTTGTTAGGCATCTCTGGCATCTGTCTGTCTGTCTGTTCTCAATTTTTCCTGATGTCCTCTCAAATATCCATCCTCTTTTCCCCTTGTTTAGGTAAAGGAACATTGGTATGTGGAAAATAATTGAGGTTTAGGCAATGGACAGAGATAGTTGGAAAGTGTATCATCAACTGTCTAACCTCACACAAAACATGATGGTAAAATCTGACATCAAACATCCTCAAACCTCACACAAAACATGGTGGGAAAATCTGACGTCAAACATCCTCAAACATCGTCTGACCTCTTATCTTTCCTCCCTGTTATCAATATTATTATGATGATGTATGAGAAAATAATTAGCGTCACCACATCACACCTTCCCTCCTTATCCCGCAGAGTTTATTTGTTAGGCATCTGTCTGTGTCTATATCTGTCTGTTTGTCTGTTTGTGTCTCTGTTTGTGTCTGTTTCAATCTCTGTCTGTCTGTGTCTATCTGTCTGTCTGTCTGTCTATGTCTATGTCTCTGTCTATGTCTGTTTGTGCCTATCTCTGTCTGTTTGTGTCTCTGTTTGTTTGTCTGTTTCTATCTCTGTCTGTCTGTGTCTATCTGTCTGTCTGTCTGTCTATGTCTATGTCTCTGTCTGTTTGTGCCTATCTCTGTCTGTTTGTGTCTCTGTTTGTTTGTCTGTTTCTATCTCTGTCTGTCTGTGTCTATCTGTCTGTCTCTGTCTGTCTATGTCTGTCTGTTTGTGCCAATTTCTGTCTGTTTGTCTGTGTGTCAAAATAATGAGTGTCACTATACCACACCTCCCCTCCCTATCCCCCAGGTACTCAGAGTTCAGCGCCCTGGACAACCGGACACAGGTGGCGGCCCAGGACATCTGCACCCAGGCCGCTAACATGGCCGGGGTGGGGGCCGTCAGTGTGCCCGTGGGGATGGGCCGCCAGGGGGTGCCGCTCGCCCTGCAGCTCATGGCGCCCCGGGGACACGACGCACACCTCCTCGCGGCCGCCAAGTGGATAGAACAACACGTCAACTTTCCACGGCTACTCATGTCTAGTAATTATCTCATCAACACTTTGTTTATTTATTTATTTACAGGAACTACCACGTGTAGGTCTCGCAGCCTCTTGTAGCTTCCTTGTTTTCTTATTTATTATTGTGGTTTATTACTATTATTTTTACTTGTGTTTGGTTGTGTGTGTGTTTACTGTTGTTATTGTTGTCGATAAGGCTGTCTTTAGTTTGTTTTCTATTTCTGTTGGATATTGTTCTTGTGTACTGTCAATAACCCTATAGTCGCCACTGCACTAATGTCGCCAGGTGCATATATTAAGAATGTTAGCATCACTACAGATTTGTATGTGCCACTGAAGAGGCATGCACAGTAGTTTATATTATGTACCTGTGTTTATTGGCACATACAAGTCTGTAGTGATAATAAAACTTGTAATATATGGCGACATTAGTGCAGTGGCGACTATAGTGTTGTTGACGATACTTGTAAGCTTGTTGGTTCTCCTGTTATTGTTGAAGATTTGGATGATGACATTGATGAGTGAGTGTTGAGTCTCTGGTTGTTTTGTCCATCAGTTAAAAGAGTCAAGATAATAATAGACGATAAATAAATGACGATATAAATAGTCTTTTTATATCGTCTTGGCAGCTCAGGGAATCACGTTTTGTTGTCTAGTCTGGTCCACACTGATGTCTGTTCCTTGGTACTCCCTCAAGGGGGACGGACACCACGGCAGAACAGTCTCCATTTTCACCTGTCCATGCACCTCACTCACATATTTAACACTCACTCTTACATGGCCTCTCACTCACATACTCCAGCACTCTCCCTTACCTTCTTCTACCTCTTTCTGTTTAACATCAGATTTTCCAATATTTTATGAGGTTAGACGGCCAATGATACGCTTCCAACTATCTCTCTCACCATTCTCTCTTTCTCTCTCTCAGCACTCTCTTACCATATAACACATCCTATAGGGTCATCCTCTATCATTTACTTTAATCTATATTCTTTTGTCGTGTAGCACTGAAATCAGAGCTGGGCACTAAATACAGTGAATGTATTTAAATACTAAATACATGGGAGAAATGTATTTAAATACTAAATACATTTTATGAATGTATTTAAACACTAAATACATTTTATGAATGTATTTAAATACTAAATACATTTTATGAATGTATTTAAATACTAAATACACTTGTAAATAAATTTTAAATACACAAATTTTAACATGTCCGAAAAAAAGGGATTTCCTTAGATTTTGAGTTTCCTTAGAAATTTCTTTCTCAGGCCTAAATTTCCTTAAAATAAGGACATTTCCATAAATTAAGGCCATGGAAATTTCCTTTAGTGGAAGCACTGGTTAACTGTAACATGGGATTGCCAGATAGTTGGGCGGGTTTATGGCCAAATTAACTGATAAAAAAGTATTTACATTTTTATATTATGAGTACATATTTAAATACTCATAAAAGTATTTAAATACTGTAAATAAATACTGTATTTAAATACATGACAACCAATGTATTTATAAATACATTTTAAATACACAAATGTATTTACATATAAATGTATTTAAATACTGCCCAGCTCTGACTGAAATACCTCTTGCTTGATATACTTTGCTATTTGTCCTCCAGTCTGCTCAAGTTAAGTAGCATTAATACTCAAGACCCGTCTGTAGCCGTACCAGATGCACTAAACTGTCTTGTGTGACCTCCAGGAAAACGAGCCAAGTGTTTACTAATCATTTCCAGCTTGTGTTTGCTCTACCATCAACAACACTATAGTCGCCACTGCACTAATGTCGCCAGGCGCCATATATTATGAATTTTTGCATGACTTGTATGTGCCACTAAAGACAGGTACATAATATAGACTACTGTGAATGTCTCTTCAGTGGCACATATAAATCTGTAGTGATGCTAAAAATGTTAATATATGGCACCTGGCGACCTAAGTGCAGTGGCGACTATAGTGTTATTGACGTTAATGCTCGTATTCGTAGTCACATACCATGATTGCTCGTGGTAATTGCTATGATTTTGTTCCATTTCTACTCAGTCAAAATGATTCACTTGATCTTGTAGCTGCCATGGAAAGTACTAGAGCAATCCTACAGTACTCCTATTGCAATCACAACAGTCAAAATGATTCACTTGATCTTGTAGCTGCCATGGAAAGTACTAGAGCAATCCTACAGTACTCCTATTGCAATCACGACAGAGCTGGCATGACATATTGATTTAATTAGGACAAGACAAAAAGTGAACAATGACCACGTACAATGATGGTATGTGACTACGAATACGGGCATAAGTGTTCTGCTCATACAGTTTGCTCACACTTTTAGGTCTGTGTTCAAGCCTCAGGTCAACAACAATCACATAGGCAAGAAACTAACACAAAACCTCATATTCTACAAAATTTATTAAGTTAGAAAATATGTTATATCTACACTATATACACCAAAGTAGTGGAATGTACAAGCAGCACCAGTAACAAGTCACCCACCGGCTAACAGGGTCTTGAATTCTCCCGGCATCCCCTACTTCTTGTTGAGTCATTTAATCTCCTTCCTCCAACAATTACACATCCTTCATTTGATTGATTGATTGATTTAATGCCTAAAAAGGTGAATGTGCCAGCCATCAGAGGTCCTATGGCACTATGGCAAATCATATCAAGGGTCAGGGTTAAAGAATAATAGTGAAACGATGAGGGAAGGGGAAAGAACGGAATGTTACAGCAGGATGGTTAGATCAGATGTAGGATGTGGATTTGTTGGAGGAAGGAGGTTACATTGTCCAGGGAGAAGGAGGGGATTCCGGGAGAATGTCCGCAAGACAGGGAGGTCGGGAAAGGGACAAATGAGGGAAGGAACTGGAATGGGCAGGAGTAAGATGGGGGCAGGATATTAGTTTGATCTAACCATCCTGCTGTAATCCATACCATAATAACAATCTGTTCTTTTCCCCTTCCCTCACCGTTTCACTCTTTCTCTCTAACCCCTCCCCTTTTTTATGCTTTGCCATAGTGCCATAGGACCTCTGATGTCTGGCATATTTCCCTTTTTGGCATTCAATCAATCACAAGGTCTTAACCCCTTGAGGCCCAGAACGTAATTTTCATTGTAATTTGACCACCATTAGATGATTTTTAATGAATATAAGGAATATTTTATAGATATGACCTGATTAGTATCCTTGTCCACTAGCTTATTTGGTTTATTTAGTCACTTCGTAATTCTATGGCTAACAACATACAATTTTATATAACAAAGGAAAGATCTGGGCGTGAAGGGGTTAAGGTGTCGCCAGGCTAACTCAGGTCCTCCCCAACAAATATAGCGATACACTCCCCATCCATCCCCCCCACCATGCGTGCCTCCACCCCAGGGAACTCTTCTCCCCCCTGATCCCCCTCCATAATCATAGTGCTGGGGAGGGTAGCGTCTGGTCCCAGTGTAATCCCTTCACTGTGAATCCCCAAGAGGTCCTCCCCAGCGTCTTTAGGTAACAAGGTGGCTTCATCCAGTGTGTCTGTCGCTTCAGTGGCCATGGCGAGCTTGAGGGTGAGGTTGGTGGTGGCGTGGAAGGTGTCTGGTGTTATGGTGTTGGTTGGTGGCATGGAAGTCTGGTGTTATGGTGGTGGTGAAGGTGTTGTCTGATGTTATTGTGTTGGTGGTGAAGGTGTCGTCTGGTGTTATGGTGTTGGTGGTGGTGTGGAAGGTGTCTGCTGTGTGGTGGTGCGTGGAAGTTCTGGTGTTAGGTGAGGTGTTGGTGAGGTTGTGTTATGGTGTTGCGGTGTTGGTGTTGGGGGGTCGTGGGGTCCCGTGGTCCTTAGGGTTCTGGTTTCTTGTCGTGTTCTGGGGGGTTGGTGCAGGTTTAGGAGAAGGTCGTTCAGGGAGCAACGTGTTGAGACTGAGTAGGGTTTAACTCTTTATTATTGGTTTGTGATTGAGAGAGATAGGGATAGGTTATTTCATTCATTGCATTAGCTTCAAATTTTTCTTATTCACCTCACACCCCAACCCATGCACCCCTTCCAATCCTCTCTGTCCAACCCTGTTTAATATCCTCTCACTTCCCAGTCCTTTCCCTCCCATCTTCCTCCCTCCGTTCCTTCCCTTTGTTTCGGACATTTCCCAATCCCCTCGTTCTCCGGAACATGTCCCATCCCCCACTCTCATCCTGAAATGAACCTCCTCAACACATCTACTCTGTTACTCCTCTGTACATTCCGTATCTTTCAATTATCTTACCTGACCCTTATACTTGCATAGTGCATTACCTCTGATGTGCACATTCCTTTTACTACCATTAATCATCTTCTATTATCTCTTTCCTTCATGTTGGAACTAATTTTAGGATTAAAGTCAATCATATGCAATTATACTTCAGTTTGAACTAGTTTGAAGAACCTATGGAGCACTATCATAGTTCCTCACTACCTTGTAACTCCTTAATTATCCCTCCCTTAACCGCGACACCTATCAAGTTGTGGGCCCCGCCCCGTGTGGACCCACCTACGTGCCGCCTGACAGCCTGGGAACTTTGGCCGCAGTGGCCTGTACCGGTTCCGTTGGCAGCTCTGGGGAGTGGGAACGGCTTGTGTCAGTGAAGGCACAGGTAGGGCTCTTGACCTCTGCAGCTTGACGGAATGGTTCCAGTTGAGTTCCATAATGGGACGGGGAAATATCTCTCTCATCATCTTTGAGGATACAGTAAAACTCTCATTTGGACTAATTGGCAGAGTTTCCAGTAATGTGGATCCAAATGGGATTTTTAGTGAATATTTAAGTGGAATGTGTGTCAAACTCCTACAAAAAATATTGTTTCTAGGGATCCCTAAAAAAAAAAAAAAAAAAAAAAAGGAGGTCGAATAATGGTCGGATACGCGAGGTTACTGTACTTGAAATTGGAATTAGGATCGGTGATCAACTGATGAGTTACGAGGAGAGAATGACAGTGAGTGAAGTCTGATAAAGATTTATGGTGCAAAGACTGTTGCACAGTGTTAGGGTTTACGTATAAACTATAAGGAATTAAACACTCAAATTGCTGACAGATATGATAGGAACCTAAAATTGGAAAGGAACTTAATTAATTGTATTGTGAAATTGAAAAATTTTTTAGATAAATAGCCAATATAAATGGAAATAATTCACTTTCATAATAAAGTACTGGTGATTATCTTAAATAACCTAAACCGACAACAACAATTTGTATAGATTGGAAGATGGCTGAACGGTTTAAAGAAAACTATAAGTGCTTTGAAACACTACAAAATGGACCTAAAAGATGAGCAATGGACAATATGGAAATGGATTTAAGAAATAGGTCATTGAGGATTCGGAAAAAAAAGGTATAAAGTAAAATGGCAATGAAACATTGCAAAGGTTCAGGAAGAAAAGGACCTGGGAGTGATAATGCAGAAAAACAAATCAATAAAATATTTGGAGATACACACAGGATGTTAAAGAATACTAGAGTGGCATTTCATGACATGGACACAAATATGATGAGAAAGATAATTACTACAATGATCCGACCAAGAATGGCCTATGCTGCCATTGTAGGGGTCCCCATATAAAAAGAAGTATGTGAAAAAGTTTTAGAGGCTACAGAGAATGGCAACAAAGATGGCAGCAGAGCTAGAAGAACTTTCTTATGAGGAAAGGTTGAAGGAAATAAAGTGACCACACTCGAGCAGAGAAGAGAAAGAGGAGACTTAATAACAATGTTTAAGCTGATAACAAAGATGGAAGAAACAGACCACGAGAGACTACTGACTCGGAAACAAAGAGAAGGTCGCTACACAAGAGGACATACAAAACAACTAGGAAAAGGGAGATGAACAACATAAAGAAGTACAGCTTCCCTCATAGCAATGTACAAGTTTGCAATGGACTAAACGAGGAGGTGATATCGCCAAAGAATGTGCACCAATTGAAGGAAAGACTGGATAAATGTAGCTACGGAGACGGGACCCCACCAGTGTAGCTCAGGCCCTGTAAAACACTACTAGGTAAACAACTAGGTAATACACTCCTCCTCCTCCTCCTGGTGGTAGTGTGCTCACCTCATGTGGTACTTGTAGTCGCTCTTGCTGAAGAAGTCTTTGTGGCACAGTTCACAGGCGTAGGGGCGTCGCCGCTCATGGTCGCGCTTGTGGTGCTGCTTGAGGGAGGCCAGGCACTTGTAGGTCTGAGGGGGAGCAGGCAGGGGGGGTTGATTGATTGATTTAATGCCTAAAAAGGTGAATGTGCCAGACATCAGAGGTCCTATGGCACTATGGCAACGCATATCAAGGGTCAGGGTTAAAGAATAATAGTGAAACGATGAGGGAAGGGGAAAGAACGGAATGTTACAGCAGGATGGTTAGATCAGATGTAGGATGTGGATGTGTTGGAGGAAGAAGGTTACATTTTCCAGGGAGAAGGAGGGGATTCCGGGAGAATGTCCGCAAGACAAGGAGGTCGGGAAAGGGAGGACAAATGAGGGAAGGAACTGGAACGGGCAGGAGTGAGATGGGGGCAGGATATTAGGACATGTTGGACAGTGAGAGAAACTTGACAGGGTGTGCAGAGGGTTGAGGAGGAGCGTGACATGAGATAGGAGTGTGTGCTGAGGCGGGGGGGGGGGGGGGGGGATATATAGTCTACAGGAGGGAAAAAGGTAGGATTTTATATATACTACCGATTAACTTCATACTGTTTTTGTCTACTTATGGCGTTTTTTTCCCCCGGTGACTACAACTTTGGGTAGCTCACCATGTATTTCCCCCTGAACCCAGACACTTTTTTCCGGTGACTATGAGGTGGTATGTCAACAAGCTGTGGGTCTGTGGTGAGGAGAGAGAGAGAGAGCAGACATCTTTCTCTCCATCCTACATACAACAACCCACCACCCATCCACACACACCAACCCACCACCCATCCACACACACCAACCCACCACCCATCCACACACACCAACCCACCACCCATCCACACACATCAACCCACCACCCATCCACACACACCAACCCACCACCCATCCACACACACCAACCCACCACCCATCCACACACACCAACCCACCACCCATCCACACACACCAACCCACCACCCATCCACACACACCAACCCACCACCCATCCACACACACCAACCCACCACCCATCCACACACACCAACCCACCACCCATCCACACACACCAACCCACCACCCATCCACACACACCAACCCACCACCCATCCACACACACCAACCCACCACCCATCCACACACACCAACCCACCACCCATCCACACACACCAACCCACCACCCATCCACACACACCAACCCACCACCCATCCACACACAAAGGAAGAACAGACAGTAACGGCCCTGAATCTTTTGGGTACACATATGCAAAGTGTTTATAAATCATTATATGCGCAATCAATACTAAATTATGCATTCTTCAATACTTATATGTACAATAACTACTAAAACTAGGCATTCTTCAATCATTATATGTGCAATAACTACTATAACGAGGCATTTTCCCCCCACCTTAGGGCATTGTTGGCACTGGTGTATCTGTGGCTCAGGGTTGTGGTGGTCCATGTGTTTGTTGAGGGTGGAGCGGTAGGCGAAGGTGAGGCCGCACTGGTCACACTTGTAGCGGTGCAGCGAGGCGTTGTGCGTGGCCAGGTGCTGCTGGAAATTCCACTGCTTGGAGAACGTTTTGCCGCAGTCAACACACACTAAGTGACCCTTCTTGGCTCCTGTTTGGCGGTCCCCTCCCTGCTTCTTGGCGGCGGGGGCGGCAGTGGTGGTCGCCTCTGTCTTGTTTTCTGTCACCGCTTCCTCCTCTTCATATGTTTTCTCAGCCTTTATCGCCACTGCCTTGAGTGATGTGTGTGTCTCCACCTCTGTCTTGGGCGTGGCCAGGGGCAGCAGGGGCTTGTCAGGGGCTGCCAGGGACTCCAGGGTGTCGTCCTCGCACCCCTGGGGCTCCAGCTTGATGGAGTGCAGGGGCAGGGGCGGGATGGTATCCTGCAGGGGGTCGGGGGAGGCAGGTGGTGGTGGTGGTGGGTCCGGGGGTGCTAGGAGGAGGGTGTTGTCGTGGTCCTGGTGATGCACGTTGATCATGATGGTGTCCTCGGGGCGGGGCAGCAGGTCCTCCGCCCCGAGCGTGTCCCGCGGGGCGTCCACCTGCAACACCTGCTCCTGCCACGGCCGGTTGCCCTTCTTCATCACATAGGAGAGACTCTCCCCCTCCGGCGTTATGTACATCACAAGGTACTCCTCCTCCTCCTCCTCGCCATCCCCCAAGGCCAGCGGCTCGTCAGGCAGGACTAGGGTGGTGGTGGGGGTGTCCTGGGCAGCAAGCTCGGGCTCGGGGGCTGTGGCTGTGGCTGTGGTGGCCTTTGCAGAGGCCGGCCGGGCACGGAGATGCAGGAGAGTGTTAACCTTGCGGTGTTCGTCCGGGGAGAGACATGCGTGTGTCTTCACCTCACTCATGGGGAAGACGCCCTTGCACGAGACACAGTGGTGGTGGCCGTCCCCCGGGTGGGCCTCCTCCTCATGGGCCGTGAGCTTGGCCTTCACGCTGAACTGGGCGCCACACACCCGGCAGTAGAAGCAGCGCAGGGCCGGCCCACGCTGCCCCCGCAACACCCGGGACGCCTCCTTCAGGGTGATGGTCTTCTTGTGGTCGAGGCGGTAGTGGCGGCAGAGGGCGGTGGGCGTGGGTATGGGCACGGGGGCGGGGCACAGCGGGCACGACCCCTCCTGGTGAACCATGTGGTGCTTGTGGAGGAGGGTGACCTGCGTGTGGGATATAAAGACTGTGATCCTGTGTTCCCTCCCTTCAAGGCTACTCAACCCCTTCACACACAGATCTTTCCTTGGCTCTATAAAAACGTCTCTTGTTGAGCCATAAAATTACAAAAAGTAACTGAATACGTATACCAAATTAGTTAGCGGGAAAGGATACTAAACAGGTCATAGCTATAAAATGTTGCTTATATTCACTAAAATCGTCTAATGGTACCCAAATTACAATGGAAATTACGTTCTGGGCTCAAGGGGTTAATGGTGGTGTGAGTGCTGTGTGTAGGATATAAAGATTTAAAAGATTATAAAGACTTCAATGATCCTGTGTTGTCTCCCTTGAACCAGGACTGTGATGCTGTGTTGTGTCCCTCAAAGGCTACTGACTGCTGGTGTGAGTGATAACAACATAAGAAAATAAGGAAGCTACAAGAGGCCGTGAGACCTACACGAAGCAGTTCCTCTTACTCAACACTACCTACATCCACCTTTCATCCCCATCCATGAATTTATCCAGACTCCTATTAAAAACCCCTATAGACTCCGCATTGACCACCTGACGACCGAGTCCATTCCAATCATTCACCACCCTATTTGTGAAGCAGTTGTGCTGTGTGTGGCCAAGTGTTGCTGCCTCCCTGCATGGTATACAGAGTGTAGGAGTGGTGTGTGCCAAGGATGTACAGACTAAATGTTATGTGTAAATATGTGCACTACAGATGCATCAAAGGAAACTTATGTACCAATGATGACCTCCTATGTAAATAATGTAAAATAAAGTTTATGCTTTATATAGAAAATGTAGTTTTACTTGAGGCACTCCCTTGCCTCCTCCACTATGAAAAGACTTCCATAAGATTAATAGAATGCAAACAATGAGTAATCCATCATGAACAACAAGCAGGGCTAATAATAAACTACAAACTACACTAGTAAAGCAAAGATCAACACTTGGTCAAATCTTGGCATCAAAACTTCATTGTTCCCTAACCTTCCATTCCCTTACTTCCGCAAATCAAAATGTCACACCCTGTCGCCCCCTGCCCGGGGTCAGGGGGGGGGGGAGCCACTCACCTGTTTGAAGCGCTTGCCGCAGGTGTTGCAGACGTAGGGTTTGACGCCGGTGTGGAGGCACTGGTGGCGGATCAGGTTGGAGGAGTGACTGAACTGTCGGCCACACACGTCACACACCTTGGTCTTGATGCCCAGGTGGAGGTTGAGGTGCATCTTGAGGTCGTAGGGTCGGTAGAAGGCCTTGGGGCAGAGGGAGCAGGGGAAGGGCCGCTCCTTGTTGTGCACCGAGCGGATGTGATCCTCCAGCACCAGGCTCTTGGGGAAGGCCAGGGGGCAGGTGGGGCAGGCGTAGGGCCGGGCCGCCCGGTGCACGGTGGCCCGGTGGGTGCGTAGGGCCGAGGGGGAGTCGCAGGGGTGGCTGCAGGCGGGGCAGTGCCAGGCCGAGGGGCCGCGGTGGCTCTGCAGGTGGCTGTGGTACTGCCGGCTGGACTTGAAGGCGGCCTCACAGGCAGGGCAGGACAGGTTCCCCGGCGGGGCGCTGCGACGCACCCGCCGGGGAGGCAGAAGGGAGTCCCGCGTTGCAAGCCGCGCCTCAAAGGTGCTGCCTCCATCACCACCCTCCTCCTCCTCCACCACCTCCACCTGATCCTTGCCTTCCTCCTCCTCCTCTTCCTCCTCCTCCTCCTCCACCTGCTGCTGCTGCTGCTGCTGCTGCTGCTGGTGGCGTCCTGGCAGCACCTTGACTGAGGCAACAGACGTGTTCCCCTCCTGTGCCGGGTCGGGCTGGGAGGGCGGCGCCGGGCTGCCCTCCTCCTCCACCTTGAGGTGCCCCACAGACAGCAGCAGCACACGCTCCCCTCCATCCACCGTCTCCCCCGCCGCCGTGATGGCCCCCAGGCCTTGGTCCTCCTGGGCGGCGGGCGCCCCCACCAGCACCAGGTCCCCGTAAGGGTGTGAGGTGTAGGAGGCGGGCAGGGTGTGCAGGGCAGAGCCGTCCGCCGCATTGAGGGTGATGGTGTGGCCCTCCACCCCATCCTTGTCCCCCTCCCCTTCACCCTTGATGTAGATGTAGGTGATGGGCTCCACCTCCCCTGCCTCCCCCACCACCACCAGCTGCCCCTCCCCACCTCCTGCCTTCCACCCGGGCCCCACCACACCCCCCGCCTGCACCACAAACTCCTCCCCGCCCTCCAAAGTGGCATAAGCAATAGCACCCTCGCCCCCCGCCCCCTCCTCCTCCACGGGGCACAGCAGCAAGGACTCCCCCGGCCCCCCCTCCTGCAGGGTGACCACCTCCCCGCCACCCAGGGTGAGGTGCGGGTGTGTCAGGGCGCCGGGACTGAGGGCCAGCAGGGTCCCGCCACCCACGCTGGCCTCCACACCCTCCAGATCCATGTGTGGCCTGCCTGGCGCCGGGCACAACTCTCACAGCAGGCCGCCCATCTGACAAACACAATAACAACACAAGAACATAAGAAAGCTACATAAGATAGATAGAAGAACATAAGAAAGCTACAAGAAGCCGTGAGACCTATACGTGGTAGTTCCTGTGATGCCTCTTAACCCCTTCATGCCCAGATCTTTCCTTTGCTATATAAAATCATCTGTTGTCAGTCATAAAATTACGAAAAGTAACTCAATATACCAAAATAACTAGTGGACAAGGCTACTAAGCAGGTCATATCTATTAAAATATTGCTTATAATTATTAAAATTGTCTAATGGCACCCAAATTACAATGGAAATTACGTTCTGGGCCTCAAGGGGTTAACACACTTGTACTCCATTCTATACAACATTGCGGGCAAAAAGAAATTAAATAGATCAATTAATATGTACAAGAAAAGAAAAGTTTCACTAAACTGTCAAAACTTCAGGTGGGGAAATAGTACACTGGAGTGGCCATGCCTGAGTCCTGTCTTGAGGGGTGAGATGCGGCGTGACCTGTGATCAAAACTACCGTAACAACACCAGGAAGCTGCAAGAGGCTGCCAGACCTACACGTGGTAGTTCCCGTCACACACACACACACACACACACACACATATTATCTACATCCACCTTGCATCACTATCCATGTGTTTGCCAAAAAATTATTGTCTAATTCATTTTTAAAAGCAATTATCAGAAGAAAAAATTAATTGAACATAAATATTTCATGGAAATTGCTGAGAAACTTTCAGTGAGGCCATTCCCCTGACATAAATTGGATGGGGAGGGGCTTGCACCCCAGCTGTGAAATTAACTAAAATGAGTGCCAGATTAATTTATAAGTTATAATACATCAAAATTATTCAGAAAAACAAAGCTTTGGTCTCGAAATCGGTGGTTGCCCAATAACGAAAATTTAGCCAGAAACTAAACTCCCAGTTGTATAGTGCTATTGCTATGGTCCTAGTGCTAAATAATGATAAAAATGGACGAGGATTCTGCGGTCATTTTCTGAGACATGGACTAATTTTTCCTGGAAAAAAATGGTGCTTTTACAGATGGAGATTTTTTTTTTCCGGAAACTCATAAGTTTTTTTTGTAATTTTCACCTCCAAATCCTGGAGTCGCCATGGACGTTTCCATTGATAACAATGTATCTCCATCAGAAAAAGCACAAAAACTTGGCCAGGAAATAATAGTCTGTCTCAGAAACCAGGGAAGTGACGGAATTGTACGAAAATAAGTGTGACCCGCCTCGCCCCGCATTCGCCCGCCACCGCATGGTCCGCTCTGCCCTGCCCTGCTGGGAGGATTATAAGAACATAAGAAGCTACAAGAGGCCGTGAGACCTACACGAGGTAGTTCCTGTTACTTAACTCTACCTATATCCACCTCTCTTCCCCATCCATGAATTAATAGTTGAAAGAAAAGAAACGAAAAAAATTATTACCCAAACCAAACCTAATCTCCTAATGACCCCCCGGTGGGATTATCAACCTAACCTCCTAAAGGGTGCGTCTGTATGCGCTATTAGACAACTATAGCATTTCTTCAATATGTACATAAGTTTTGAAGGTTACGCGAAGTGGATTAACACGCACACGTATACTGAGCAAAAAAAATATAGAAAACTTAAGTGGTAACGGCGATAGCGACCGCGCAGTTCACGTCCATTATAACCTAAATAATACCAGATCAAGAACTGGAACTGTTGTAGAAAATAGGGTCAATTTATAGTTTCACCCAACCAACAATTTTCTGATGCGCCTTATATTTTTCTGGTGTGTTTTTATTGTATGAATTAAATGCTAACGTTTCTGTCGCAATTTTTTTTTTTTTTTAGTTTTTTTGCAAAAATGACAAAAAAACAAAAAATTAACTAAACCTAACCTAACCTTTACCTATACCTAACCTAACCCTACCGGTTATAATGGACGAGAGTTTCACGGTCGTTTCAGAGACACCAACTATTTTTTCTTGGCCTACAATAGGTGCTTGTTCTAATGGTGCTAGTTTTATTTTGCGCAACCCCACCCAAAAAAAAAAAAAAGTGTGGTAAGTAGGTAGATCATAAAAAAAGTTAGGTTAGGTTAGGTTTCATTTTGTTTTTTTTTGTTTTTTGTTTTTTTGGTTTGCGCAAAATAAAACTAGCACCATTAGAACAAGCACCTATTGTAGACCAAGAAAAAATAGTTGGTGTCTCTGAAAATGACCGCGAAACTCTCGTCCATTATTACCCCCATACCTAACCTAACCTACCCTTTACCAAACTATATATATATAAAAAAAAAACTAATAAAAAAAAAAAAAAAAAAAAACCTAACCTTTATCTACCTAAAAAAAAGAAGAAAAAATATTTGCGACAGAAACGATTAGCAGATTCATTCAAAACACATAAAACACACCAGAAAAACATAAGGCACATCAGAAAATCGTTGGTTAGGTGAAACTATAAATTAACCGAAAATAGGAATACTCGACGACGTGAAAACCAAAAGTTGGAACTCTCGTCGACGGGGACGAGAGATACGGAAAACGAGTACCATAAGCCCCTACCACCCCCCCTGCCCCGGGTACACACAGGGGGCCCCATTACCCCTGCCACCCCCTGCATGGCCCTACACACACCACAACGGCCATAATAACCTTCAGCAGGGCCATAACACGCGACCTATGCCCTCCTCACACCCTACCTTTACCTAGGGGTGTGGCAAGGCAAGACAGGGGGATACACGACCCCACACGCCCACAGGGGATGGAGGGGGGGATACACGTGCAGGGCGCCATAAACGTTCCTGTAGTAAACGTTATCAGGAAAACGTTGGCGAAGACTCGTTGTTGTGTAGCGGTAAACTGTGATGACTGAGCCTTCACCGCCGCCATGACGCCTGTTTTTAGCTCCTTTCTACTAGTTATCATGGTTATATCCGCCTCTCTGTGCCGCCCACGCCTCCCTGCCACGCCCATCACGCCCCTGCCTGCTGGCGTGACGCGTGTAGGGTACAGGGACAGGAATAAATGGTGTGGTGTTTACCTGCGGCAGATGGCGGCGGGCACATCAGCTGATCCTAAGCACCAAATGACACACTAAACTTTGCTCTCACCAAATGTTATAATGCGAATGCAAACTATCGCTTTATTACATTGAAAAGGCGACAAATTTCCACAAAAGCGCCACTCTCACTTTGATGGACGAACTTTTTTTTGTGTGAGTTTTGTCAATGATGTGTTTTGAGTTGCTGTTGCAAATAATTCGTTTTTTTCTATCGTTAACATCATGTATGAACATGTTATAACAATAAATAACATCATGAAATCGGGTAATTTTTCCCCATTGATGAGGTTATTTTAGTTAACGCTAATTTACGCATGCTGCTAATTCATTTATCAGAAAATGAAATATATCAATGGAAAGCTCATGAAATTCTGCTTCTATTGATATTCTCCATGTAAAATGTTTTCTCGCAAAGTATTAAATGGCGAAGAGTTTAATAGAATGCATATTTCTTGAGTCTCATAATGGCAGTTATTTAGTGTGTTTTACGGTTTTTTATTTGATAATATTATAGAACAAACATTTCCGAAGACAACAGTATATCTTTTATACTGATAAACATATATTTGGTAGGGGAAAATGACCATAAGCTGGCAAACACGGGCGGCAAGTGGAGTTTGTTGGTCCTCCAGCTCTCTCCGACGGGCGGCATTTGGCTTGAAGCCGCTAGATCGTGACGTCAGTGCAAGACACCTATAGCCCTCTTTCCCCAAACTTATGATTTGCGACAAAAATGAGTAACATATTAATATAAAACAACACATATTACCAGAAAAAAATAGTTTCGTCCTCATTTGACCCAATCACGAACATAAAAGTTATGCTGCGCGTGGCCTCGGTGCTCATCTCCGTGGCATTAACCTTTGAGCCTGTGATGGGTGACAACCCGTTACCCCGGGACACAGGGCTAGTGTGACACCTGGGTTACCACAGTTACCTTCCCCAGGTTTCCCCAGGTAGGCTACCCATTTATCAACCCCGAAAGGAAGGATGAACAGCTGTTTGGGCTGGCCGCCGACTGCCCTGGCCCGGATTCGAACCAGGGCCCAAGGATTCGTAGCTAGACGCGTACCCACTACACCACGGAGGCGACATACACATACATACATACATACACGTAGCTGTGTAGTAATGAAGGATGAATGGAAATGATTATGAAGTTCTTTGGGAAGACAGAAGATTAATGACAGGAAGACAGGAAAAAGAAAACAAAGAGATAACAGTAGGAGTTATAGTGAAGATGGAAGACAGGAAAAAGAAAACAAAGAGATAACAGTAGGAGTTATAGTGAAGATGGAAGACAGGACAAAGAAAACAAAGAGATAACAGTAGGAGTTATAGTGAAGATGGAAGACAGGAAAAAGAAAACAAAGAGATAACAGTAGGAGTTATAGTGAAGATAGAAGACAGGAAAAAGAAAACAAAGAGATAACAGTAGGAGTTATAGTGAAGATAGAAGACAGGAAAAAGAAAACAAAGAGATAAACAGTAGGAGTTAGTGAAGATGGAAGACAGGAAAAGAAAACAAAGAGATAACAGTAGGAGTTATAGTGAAGATGGAAGACAGGACAAAGAAAACAAAGAGATAACAGTAGGAGTTATAGTGAAGATGGAAGACAGGAAAAAGAAAACAAAGAGATAACAGTAGGAGTTATAGTGAAGATGGAAGACAGGAAAAAGAAAACAAAGAGATAACAGTAGGAGTTATAGTGAAGATGGAAGACAGGAAAAAGAAAACAAAGAGATAACAGTAGGAGTTATAGTGAAGATGGAAGACAGGAAAAAGAAAACAAAGAGATAACAGTAGGAGTTATAGTGAAGATAGAAGACAGGAAAAAGAAAACAAAGAGATAACAGTAGGAGTTATAGTGAAGATGGAAGACAGGAAAAAGAAAACAAAGAGATAACAGTAGGAGTTATAGTGAAGATGGAAGACAGGAAAAAGAAAACAAAGAGATAACAGTAGGAGTTATAGTGAAGATGGAAGACAGGAAAAAGAAAACAGAGAGATAACAGTAGGAGTTATAGTGAAGATAGAAGACAGGAAAAAGAAAACAAAGAGATAACAGTAGGAGTTATAGTGAAGATAGAAGACAGGAAAAAGAAAACAAAGAGATAACAGTAGGAGTTATAGTGAAGATGGAAGACAGGAAAAAGAAAACAAAGGGATAACAGTAGGAGTTATAGTGAAGATGGAAGACAGGAAAAAGAAAACAAAGAGATAACAGTAGGAGTTATAGTGAAGATGGAAGACAGGAAAAAGAAAACAAAGAGATAACAGTAGGAGTTATAGTGAAGATGGAAGACAGGACAAAGAAAACAAAGGGATAACAGTAGGAGTTATAGTGAAGATGGAAGACAGGACAAAGAAAACAAAGAGATAACAGTAGGAGTTATAGTGAAGATAGAAGACAGGAAAAAGAAAACAAAGAGATAACAGTAGGAGTTATAGTGAAGATAGAAGACAGGACAAAGAAAACAAAGAGATAACAGTAGGAGTTATAGTGAAGATAGAAGACAGGACAAAGAAAACAAAGAGATAACAGTAGGAGTTATAGTGAAGATAGAAGACAGGACAAAGAAAACAAAGAGATAACAGTAGGAGTTATAGTGAAGATGGAAGACAGGACAAAGAAAACAAAGAGATAACAGTAGGAGTTATAGTGAAGATAGAAGACAGGAAAAAGAAAACAAAGAGATAACAGTAGGAGTTATAGTGAAGATAGAAGACAGGACAAAGAAAACAAAGAGATAACAGTAGGAGTTATAGTGAAGATAGAAGACAGGACAAAGAAAACAAAGGGATAACAGTAGGAGTTATAGTGAAGATGGAAGACAGGAAAAAGAAAACAAAGAGATAACAGTAGGAGTTATAGTGAAGATGGAAGACAGGAAAAAGAAAACAAAGAGATAACAGTAGGAGTTATAGTGAAGATAGAAGACAGGACAAAGAAAACAAAGGGATAACAGTAGGAGTTATAGTGAAGATAGAAGACAGGAAAAAGAAAACAAAGAGATAACAGTAGGAGTTATAGTGAAGATGGAAGACAGGAAAAAGAAAACAGAGAGATAACAGTAGGAGTTATAGTAAAGATAGAAGACAGGACAAAGAAAACAAAGAGATAACAGTAGGAGTTATAGTGAAGATAGAAGACAGGACAAAGAAAACAAAGAGATAACGGTAGGAGTTATAGTGAAGATAGAAGACAGGAAAAAGAAAACAAAGAGATAACAGTAGGAGTTATAGTGAAGATGGAAGACAGGACAAAGAAAACAAAGAGATAACAGTAGGAGTTATAGTGAAGATAGAAGACAGGACAAAGAAAACAAAGAGATAACAGTAGGAGTTATAGTGAAGATGGAAGACAGGAAAAAGAAAACAAAGAGATAACAGTAGGAGTTATAGTGAAGATAGAAGACAGGAAAAAGAAAACAAAGAGATAACAGTAGGAGTTATAGTGAAGATGGAAGACAGGAAAAAGAAAACAAAGAGATAACAGTAGGAGTTATAGTGAAGATAGAAGACAGGAAAAAGAAAACAAAGAGATAACAGTAGGAGTTATAGTGAAGATGGAAGACAGGAAAAAGAAAACAAAGAGATAACGGTAGGAGTTATAGTGAAGATAGAAGACAGGAAAAAGAAAACAAAGAGATAACAGTAGGAGTTATAGTGAAGATGGAAGACAGGACAAAGAAAACAAAGAGATAACAGTAGGAGTTATAGTGAAGATAGAAGACAGGACAAAGAAAACAAAGAGATAACAGTAGGAGTTATAGTGAAGATGGAAGACAGGAAAAAGAAAACAAAGAGATAACAGTAGGAGTTATAGTGAAGATAGAAGACAGGAAAAAGAAAACAAAGAGATAACAGTAGGAGTTATAGTGAAGATGGAAGACAGGACAAAGAAAACAAAGAGATAACAGTAGGAGTTATAGTGAAGATGGAAGACAGGACAAAGAGAACAAAGAGATAACAGTAGGAGTTATAGTGAAGATGGAAGACAGGACAAAGAAAACAAAGGGATACGCATCATGAAAGAATATATAAGTAATGAAAAACTATATATACGATCATTGTATATTAATGAAAGATTTACACAAGCTTAGAAACAATAAAGAAAGAAACAATGTATAGTGAATAGCAACCCATCGTACACCCTTATGAAACAACAGCCTGTGAATAGCTTAAAATTATACACACTTATAATACATTGTTGCATCTACTAAGACACCAAAATCAAAATAAATGAATATAATCAAGAAAAATATAATGAGTGAATCAATCAATCAATCAGAAAATGACAAATGCAATCAAAAAAAAAATTCTTTCGTTCTATGATCTTATTCAAGTTACTTAAAAGAGTCTAAATGAAAATAGGGGAGGGCGGGGCAGGTTGCATCGAGGGTAGGTTGCATCATGGCCTCTTAACTCGCCTGTTATCACACGTACATCGTCTTAATACTACTACTACTACTACTACAATAAACTACTACTACTACTACAACTACAACAATAATAATAATAAAAAAAAGTTAATTGCGAGTTAGAGGCAATGATGCAACCTACCCTCGATGCAACCTGCCCCGCTCTCCCCTACGTGGCTTAGGGTGCGTTATGCCTCACCCTAGGTAGGTAACACACCCATTAACAAATTTAGGGTGTGTTAACTATCACCTCCTTAATCAATAGTCTAGAGTCCAATCACCTTATTAACAGATAAGGGTGTTAACTATCACCCTAACACCAATTTAACACCACCATCACTAACACTATAGTCGCCACTACACTAATGTCGCCAGGCACCATATAATACAAATTTAAGCATCACTACAGACTTGTATGTGCCACTGAAGACAGGTACATCATATAAACTACTGTGCATGTCTCTTCAGTGGCACATACAAGTCTGTAGTGATGCTAACATTCGTAATATATGCATGGCGACATTAGTGCAGTGGCGACTATAGTGTTATTGACGGTAGGGTGATTAGGGTGTTAACTTTCACCCTAACATCAATTTAACACCCTAGGGAGAGACAGTTACACCCTATGCTATCACCCTTATATCTAATACTGCTTAGTTATTAGTCTTATGCTAGGGAAAGTTAGTTATATTTGGTAAAGAATTGTACTGTGCGAAAAATATAGTAGTAGTAGTAGTAGTAGTAGTAGTAGTAGTAGTAGTAGTAGTAGTAGTAGTAGTAGTAGTAGTAGTAGTCTCTATCTCTCTGTGTGAAAATATATAGTAGTAGTAGTGGTAGTCTCTCTCTCTCTCTCTCTCTCTCTCTCTCTCTCTCTCTCTCTCTCTCTCTCTCTCTCTCTCTCTCTCTCTCTCTCTCTCTCTCTCTCTCTCTCTCTACCCTATGGCACAACTCATCATCATCATCATCAACTGTCTTCCTTTTTCCACACTTCTATAGTAAAAGAAAACACAAAATTGGCAACATTTAGGTTCAAGGAAAGGTAGAGAAGGTTGACATCATAATAGAAGCAATAAATAAATAGGTCCAATAAATAAAGGATTGAATATTATCATGTGAAAATAATCTGTGCTTAGAGATAACTTACAAAGACTATGGACAGATGGCAATACTCTCTCTCTCTCTCTCTCTCTCTCTCTCCTTCTGTCTATCAATATGTCTCTCTCTCCTTCTGTCAATATGTCTCCCACTCTCTCTATCCCTCCATCAATATGTCTCCCACTCCTTCTATCCCTCCATCAATATGTCTCACTCCTTCTATCCCTCCATCAATATGTCTCCCACTCCTTCTATCCCTCCATCAATATGTCTCCCACTCCTCCTATCCCTCCATCAATATGTCTCTCACTCCTTCTATCCCTCCATCAATATGTCTCCCACTCCTTCTATCCCTCCATCAATATGTCTCCCACTCCTTCTATCCCTCCATCAATATGTCTCCCACTTCTATCCCTCCATCAATATGTCTCTCACTCCTCCTATCCCTCCATCAATATGTCTCCCACTCCTTCTATCCCTCCATCAATATGTCTCCCACTCCTTCTATCCCTCCATCAATATGTCTCACACTCCTTCTATCCCTCCATCAATATGTCTCCCACTCCTTCTATCCCTCCATCAATATGTCTCACACTCCTTCTATCCCTCCATCAATATGTCTCCCACTCCTTCTATCCCCCATCAATATGTCTCCCACTCCTTCTATCCTCCATCATATGTCCCACTCCTTCTATCCCTCCATCAATATGTCTCCCACTCCCTCTATCCCTCCATCAATATGTCCCACTCCTTCTATCCCTCCATCAATATGTCCCACTCCTTCTATCCCTCCATCAATATGTCTCCCACTCCTTCTATCCCTCCATCAATATGTCTCCCACTCCCTCTATCCCTCCATCAATATGTCCCCCCTCCTTCTATCCCTCCATCAATATGTCTCCCACTCCTTCTATCCCTCCATCAATATGTCCCCACTCCTTCTATCCCTCCATCAATATGTCCCTCACTCCTTCTATCCCTCCATCAATATTCTCACACTCCTTCTATCCCTCCATCAATATGTCTCCCCTCCTTCTATCCCTCCATCAATATGTCTCCCACTCCTTCTATCCCTCCATCAATATGTCTCACACTCCTTCTATCCCTCCATCAATATGTCTCACACTCCTTCTATCCCTCCATCAATATGTCTCACACTCCTTCTATCCCTCCATCAATATGTCTCCCACTCCTTCTATCCCTCCATCAATATGTCTCCCACTCCTCCTATCCCTCCATCAATATGTCTCCCACTCCTCCTATCTCTCCATCAATATGTCTCCCCTCCTTCTATCCCTCCATCAATATGTCTCACACTCCTTCTATCCCTCCATCAATATGTCTCACACTCCTTCTATCCCTCCATCAATATGTCTCACACTCCTTCTATCCCTCCATCAATATGTCTCCCCACTCCTTCTATCCCCCATCAATATGTCTCCCACTCCTTCTATCCTCCATCATATGTCTCACACTCCTTCTATCCCCCTCCATCAATATGTCTCACACTCCTTCTATCCCTCCATCAATATGTCTCACACTCCTTCTATCCCTCCATCAGTATGTCTCCCACTCCTCCTATCCCTCCATCAATATGTCTCACACTCCTTCTATCCCTCCATCAATATGTCTCCCACTCCTTCTATCCCCCCATCAATATGTCTCCCACTCCTCCTATCTCTCCATCAATATGTCTCCCACTCCTCCTATCTCTCCATCAATATGTCTCCCACTCCTTCTATCCCTCCATCAATATGTCTCACACTCCTTCTATCCCTCCATCAATATGTCTCCCACTCCTTCTATCCCTCCATCAATATGTCTCACACTCCTTCTATCCCTCCATCAGTATGTCTCCCACTCCTCCTATCCCTCCATCAATATGTCTCACACCCCTTCTATCCCTCCATCAATATGTCTCCCACTCCTCTATCCCCCATCAATATGTCTCCCACTCCTCCTATCTCTCCATCAATATGTCTCCCACTCCTCCTATCTCTCCATCAATATGTCTCCCACTCTTCTATCCCTCCATCAATATGTCTCCACACTCCTTCTATCCCTCCATCAATATGTCTCACACTCCTTCTATCCCTCCATCAATATGTCTCACACTCCTTCTATCCCTCCATCAATATGTCTCACACTCCTTCTATCCCTCCATCAATATGTCTCCCACTCCTTCTATCCCTCCATCAATATGTCTCCCACTCCTTCTATCCCTCCATCAATATGTCTCCCACTCCTTCTATCCCCCCATCAATATGTCCTTCACTCCTCCTATCCCTCCAACAATATGTCTCCCACTCCCTATCAATGTCTCTCCTTCTATCCCTCTCTATTAACATGTCCTTCTTAACTCTATCTATCCTATGTCTCTCTCACTCCTATCTGTCCACTAACCTAACTCAATCACTCCTATTAAATCTCCTTCTAAATCACTCTTTCCTATCTCTTAAAAAAAACTATACATTCTCCAGCACAAAATGACACTTAAAAGAACGTCATATCTCTATTAATATGTCTCTCACTCCTTCTATCTCTCCATTAATGTCTCTCGCACTCCTATCAATATCTCTCTCACTCCTATCTCTCCATTAACCTATCCCCTTATCACTCATTTCTATCTATTAATGTCTCTCACTCCTATCTCTCTATCATTATGTCTCTCTCACTCCTATCTCTCTATCATTATGTCTCTCTCACTCCTATCTCTCTATCATTATGTCTCTCTCACTCCTATCTCTCTATCATTAGGTCTCTCTCACTCCTATCTCTCTATCATTATGTCTCTCTCACTCCTATCTCTCTATCATTAGGTCTCTCTCACTCCTATCTCTCTATCATTATGTCTCTCTCACTCCTATCTCTCTATCATTAGGTCTCTCTCACTCCTATCTCTCTATCATTAGGTCTCTCTCACTCCTATCTCTTTATCATTAGGTCTCTCTCACTCCTATCTGTCCCATAACCTAACCCTAATCACTCCTCATAAATCCTATCTCTTAAGAAAACTGTCTTTCTCTCCTATCTCTCTCACTCCTATCTGTCCTTTAAATCTATCCCCAATCACTCCTCCCTCTTACTCCTTATCTATGTCCTACAGGTTGAAGTTCCCAAACTCGGCAACCTCAGGACCAGCGCCGAGCCGAGTAATGGAATTTTCCGACTTTTAGAACGTAGATATATTAAGGGGAAAAAAAGCATCCAACTTCTTCAAAAGGTCAATTTTCTCAGAAATAGTTAACACATTGTTCTTCCTTTTCTTTTCACTTCCACCAGTAGGTGTTCCTGGACGTTTGGGAGCCATAATACCAATAACAGACCTGTAGAAGTACACAAAATAACAGTGTACACAACTCTACAGTCACAACACCACTGAACAATAACAACAAACAAATCGGCGGGAGAAACGAAGCGGCCTAGTGTGGTGGCACCCAGCGGCCGACCCGGCAACTACGCGCCGGGTTTTGGGTGTTCTGCCGTGTTTTGGAAAATCCGGAACCATAGCCGAGTCTTGGGATGCCGAGTTTGGGAACTTCAACCTGTATTACCTAACTTAATCACACCTTCTCTCTGTCCATTTCCCAATCACTCCTCCCTCTTACTCCTTATCTATGTCCTATCACCTAACTTAATCCCTCCTTCTCTCTGTCTATTCCCCAATCACTCCTTCTAAACCCTATCACCAAAAAAACTATACATTCTCCAACACAAAATGACACTTGAAAAACGCCAGCGGGTTCTTCAGCTTCTGTTTCACCTCCGACTCAAATTTATTCCTGATGCGCGAGAACTCCATGATGTCCCGGGGTCTCTCCTGCCGCCACATCTCGTCGAAGGCAAAGAAGAGGTGGCAGTAGAATTGGTGGAAGGCGCGCAGCTGTAGGAAGCGCTTGGAGGCATTGAAGAAGTGTGTCTTGGCGTCGCCGGTGTGTAGGAGGGTGTAGGCGAGGTGGGTGATGTTGATGCCCACAATGGAGAAGGAGTACCTGTTGTAGAAGGAGGGAATGTGTGTGAATGAGAGAAATACATACATACATACATCATTGCGTTAATAGAGGAAGGGTTAGATGAGAAGGAGTAGAAGGGATAGAAGAGTGTCAGTAGGAGTAGCTGGGAGAGAAGGGAGGGAGGGAGTGTGAGTGAGATATAAGATAGATACATCATTGCGTTAATAGAGAAACCGAGAGTATTGTAAACTTCACAAAAGTGTTCCTAACGCAGTGCTGGGAGACAACAACACAGAAGAGACAATGAATTAGGATGTTAGTACAGGTTGAAGTTCCCAAACTCGGCAACCTCGGAACCAGCGCTGAGCCGAGTAATGGAATTTTCCGACTTTTAGAATGTAGATATATTAAGGGGAAAAAAAAGGTCAATTTTCTCAGAAATAGTTAACACATTGTTCTTCCTTTTCTTTTCACTTCCACCAGTAGCTAGGTGTTCCTGGACGTTTGGGAGCCATAATACCAATAACAGACCTGTAGAAGTACACAAAATAACAGTGTACACAACTCGACAGTCACAACACCACTGAACAATAACAACAAACAAATCGGCGGCCTAGTGTGGTGGCACCCAGCGGCCGACCCGGCAACTACGCGCCGGGTTTTGGGTGTTCTGCCGTGTTTTGGAAAATCCGGAACCATAGCCGAATTTTGGGTGTTGCCGAGTCTTGGGATGCCGAGTTTGGGAACTTCAACCTGTATAAGGACCGAAAATTAATGCAAATGTTTTAGTCTCCCAGGTGAAATAGCCAAGGGAAGAGTTGACATGTCTGTTAACGAAGGAGACAACGTTTGAAGAAGACCTATGATATGATACTTATGTAGGTTAGTATTAGTATTATTATAAAAAAATATGTAGGTTAGTATTAGTATTATTATTGGTGTTCAACTATGTGTTCTGTGTTCTGTGTTCTGTATGGTTGATGTTGACGCCTGAACACCTGAGAACATCTGGCGTAGGCTGAGGTCGAGTTTAAAGGATTAGTGTATTGCCTAGGGAGTGGATTAGCCAGGTGTTCCAGGACCCAACATCAACCACACAGAACACATAGTTGAACACCAATAATAATAATAATACTAACCTACACTTATAAGCAACAAAGGTCACAAGAAGAGGAAGGGTAAGGAATAAATACTGAAAATAAGCAAGGGAAATCGTTACATCTAATCAAATATGACGTGTATAGATTCAATATTATTCGGTGATTGGACAAACAACTGGTGGGATTATGTGTGTGTCTATTTGATCACTTTCCTTCACCTAGTTTCTATGTTTACAGTGTTAAGATACTGATAGATGTGTGTGTATGAATTTTTTTTTTTTTTTTTTTTTTTTTTTTTTTTTTTGTGACGTTAAAAATTCTGTAAAAACTTTGTCAATAAACTACTACTACTATGCATCGATCTTATTACTTTAAATCATTACTACGGCACAAATCATCATTATTATTATTATTATCATCAACTGTCTTTCTTTTTCCACACTTCTATAGTAAAAGAAATAAATTGTCAAAAAAAAAAAAAAAAGGTTGACATGAACAATAAGTCATATATATATAAGTAAATAATATACTTTCCTTTAAATATATAAGTAAATAATATACTTTCCTTTAAATATATAAGTAAATAATATACTTTCCAGTCATATATATATAAGTAAATAATATACTTTCCAGTCATATATATATAAGTAAATAATATACTTTCCTTTAAATATATAAGTAAATAATATACTTTCCAGTCATAAATATATAAGTAAATAATATACTTTCCAGTCATAAATATATAAGTAAATAATATACTTTACAGTCATATATATATAAGTAAATAATATACTTTCCAGTCATAAATATATAAGTAAATAATATACTTTACAGTCATAAATATATAAGTAAATAATATACTTTCCAGTCATAAATATATAAGTAAATAATATACTTTACAGTCATAAATATATAAGTAAATAATATACTTTACAGTCATAAATATATAAGTAAATAATATACTTTCCAGTCATAAATATATAAGTAAATAATATACTTTACAGTCATATATATATAAGTAAATAATATACTTTACAGTCATAAATATATAAGTAAATAATATACTTTCCAGTCATAAATATATAAGTAAATAATATACTTTACAGTCATATATATATAAGTAAATAATATACTTTACAGTCATAAATATATAAGTAAATAATATACTTTCCAGTCATAAATATATAAGTAAATAATATACTTTCCAGTCATAAATATATAAGTAAATAATATACTTTCCAGTCATATATATATAAGTAAATAATATACTTTACAGTCATATATATATAAGTAAATAATATACTTTCCAGTCATATATATATAAGTAAATAATATACTTTACAGTCATTATATATAAGTAAATAATATACTTTCCAGTCATATATATATAAGTAAATAATATACTTTCCAGTCATATATATATAAGTAAATAATATACTTTACAGTCATATATATATAAGTAAATAATATACTTTCCAGTCATATATATATAAGTAAATAATATACTTTCCAGTCATATATATATAAGTAAATAATATACTTTACAGTCATATATATATAAGTAAATAATATACTTTCCAGTCATAAATATATAAGTAAATAATATACTTTCCAGTCATATATATATAAGTAAATAATATACTTTCCAGTCATATATATATGAGTAAATAATATACTTTCCTTTAAATATATAAGTAAATAATATACTTTACAGTCATAAATATATAAGTAAATAATATACTTTCCAGTCATAAATATATAAGTAAATAATATACTTTACAGTCATATATATATAAGTAAATAATATACTTTCCAGTCATAAATATATAAGTAAATAATATACTTTACAGTCATATATATATAAGTAAATAATATACTTTCCAGTCATAAATATATAAGTAAATAATATACTTTACAGTCATAAATATATAAGTAAATAATATACTTTCCAGTCATAAATATATAAGTAAATAATATACTTTACAGTCATAAATATATAAGTAAATAATATACTTTACAGTCATAAAATATTAAGTAAATAATATACTTCCAGTCATAAATATATAAGTAAATATATATACTTTACAGTCATATATATATAAGTAAATAATATACTTTACAGTCATAAATATATAAGTAAATAATATACTTTCCAGTCATAAATATAATAAGTAAATATATACTTTACAGTCATATATATATAAGTAAATAATATACTTTACAGTCATAAATATATAAGTAAATAATATACTTTCCAGTCATAAATATATAAGTAAATAATATACTTTCCAGTCATATATATATAAGTAAATAATATACTTTCCAGTCATATATATATAAGTAAATAATATACTTTCCAGTCATATATATATAAGTAAATAATATACTTTACAGTCATATATATATAAGTAAATAATATACTTTCCAGTCATAAATATATAAGTAAATAATATACTTTCCAGTCATAAATATATAAGTAAATAATATACTTTCCAGTCATATATATATAAGTAAATAATATACTTTCCAGTCATAAATATATAAGTAAATAATATACTTTCCAGTCATATATATATAAGTAAATAATATACTTTCCAGTCATAAATATATATGTAAATAATATACTTTCCAGTCATAAGTATATAAGTAAATAATATACTTTCCAGTCATAAGTATATAAGTAAATAATATACTTTCCAGTCATAAGTATATAAGTAAATAATATACTTTCCAGTCATAAATATATAAGTAAATAATATACTTTACAGTCATAAATATATAAGTAAATAATATACTTTCCAGTCATAAATATATATGTAAATAATATACTTTCCAGTCATATATATATAAGTAAATAATATACTTTACAGTCATATATATATATGTAAATAATATACTTTCCAGTCATAAGTATATATGTAAATAATATACTTTCCAGTCATAAGTATATAAGTAAATAATATACTTTCCAGTCATAAGTATATAAGTAAATAATATACTTTCCAGTCATAAGTATATAAGTAAATAATATACTTTCCAGTCATAAACATATAAGTAAATAATATACTTTCCAGTCATAAATATATAAGTAAATAATATACTTTACAGTCATAAGTATATATGTAAATAATATACTTTACAGTCATAAGTAGGCTATATATGTAAATAATATACTTTCCAGTCATAAGTATATAAGTAAATAATATACTTTCCAGTCATAAGTATATAAGTAAATAATATACTTTCCAGTCATAAATATATAAGTAAATAATATACTTTCCAGTCATTAATATATATAAGTAAATAATATACTTTCCAGTCATAAGTATATAAGTAAATAATATACTTTCCAGTCATAAGTATATATGTAAATAATATACTTTCCAGTCATAAATATATAAGTAAATAATATACTTTCCAGTCATAAGTATATAAGTAAATAATATACTTTCCAGTCATAAATATATAAGTAAATAATATACTTTCCAGTCATAAATATATAAGTAAATAATATACTTTCCAGTCATAAATATATAAGTAAATAATATACTTTCCAGTCATAAATATATAAGTAAATAATATACTTTCCAGTCATAAATATATAAGTAAATAATATACTTTCCAGTCATAAATATATATAAGTAAATAATATACTTTCCAGTCATAAGTATATAAGTAAATAATATACTTTCCAGTCATTAATATATATAAGTAAATAATATACTTTCCAGTCATAAATATATAAGTAAATAATATACTTTCCAGTCATAAATATATAAGTAAATAATATACTTTACAGTCATAAGTATATAAGTAAATAATATACTTTCCAGTCATAAACATATAAGTAAATAATATACTTTCCAGTCATAAATATATAAGTAAATAATATACTTTCCAGTCATAAGTATATAAGTAAATAATATACTTTACAGTCATAAGTATATATGTAAATAATATACTTTCCAGTCATAAGTATATAAGTAAATAATATACTTTCCAGTCATTAATATATATAAGTAAATAATATACTTTCAAGTCATTAATATATATAAGTAAATAATATACTTTCCAGTCATTAATATATATAAGTAAATAATATACTTTCCAGTCATAAACATATAAGTAAATAATATACTTTCCAGTCATAAATATATAAGTAAATAATATACTTTCCTTTAAATATATAAGTAAATAATATACTTTCCAGTCATATATATATAAGTAAATAATATACTTTCCAGTCATATATATATAAGTAAATAATATACTTTCCAGTCATATATATATAAGTAAATAATATACTTTACAGTCATTAATATATATAAGTAAATAATATACTTTACAGTCATTAATATATAAGTAAATAATATACTTTCCAGTCATTAATATATATAAGTAAATAATATACTTTCCAGTCATTAATATATATAAGTAAATAATATAATTTACAGTCATTAATATATAAGTAAATAATATACTTTCCAGTCATTAATATATATAAGTAAATAATATACTTTACAGTCATTAATATATAAGTAAATAATATACTTTCCAGTCATTAATATATATAAGTAAATAATATACTTTCCAGTCATATATATATAAGTAAATAATATACTTTACAGTCATTAATATATAAGTAAATAATATATTTTCCAGTCATTAATATATATAAGTAAATAATATACTTTACAGTCATAAACATATAAGTAAATAATATACTTTACAGTCATTAATATATAAGTAAATAATATACTTTCCAGTCATATATATATAAGTAAATAATATACTTTACAGTCATTAATATATAAGTAAATAATATACTTTCCAGTCATATATATATAAGTAAATAATATACTTTCCAGTCATATATATATAAGTAAATAATATACTTTCCAGTCATATATATATAAGTAAATAATATACTTTCCAGTCATTAATATATATAAGTAAATAATATACTTTACAGTCATTAATATATAAGTAAATAATATACTTTACAGTCATTAATATATATAAGTAAATAATATACTTTACAGTCATAAATATATAAGTAAATAATATACTTTACAGTCATAAATATATAAGTAAATAATATACTTTCCAGTCATTAATATATATAAGTAAATAATATACTTTCCAGTCATAAATATATAAGTAAATAATATACTTTCCAGTCATAAATATATAAGTAAATAATATACTTTCCAGTCATATATATATAAGTAAATAATATACTTTCCAGTCATATATATATAAGTAAATAATATACTTTACAGTCATAAATATATAAGTAAATAATATACTTTGCAGTCATATAATTATATATAAGTAAATAATATACTTTCCAGTCATACATATATAAGTAAATAATATACTTTCCAGTCATATATATATAAGTAAATAATATACTTTCCAGTCATATATATATAAGTAAATAATATACTTTACAGTCATATATATATAAGTAAATAATATACTTTCCAGTCATAAATATATAAGTAAATAATATACTTTACAGTCATACATATATAAGTAAATAATATACTTTCCAGTCATATATATATAAGTAAATAATATACTTTCCAGTCATACATATATAAGTAAATAATATACTTTACAGTCATATATATATAAGTAAATAATATACTTTACAGTCATAAATATATAAGTAAATAATATACTTTACAGTCATATATATATAAGTAAATAATATACTTTACAGTCATAAATATATAAGTAAATAATATACTTTACAGTCATATATATATAAGTAAATAATATACTTTCCAGTCATAAATATATAAGTAAATAATATACTTTCCAGTCATAAATATATAAGTAAATAATATACTTTTCAGTCATAAATATATAAGTAAATAATATACTTTCCTTGACCTAGTTTCTATATTTACAGTGTTTACAGCTTACTATACCCACTTCCCTTATACTAACATAGGTCACTCTCTCTCTCACAGGTCAGGTCAGGTCAAGGTCACTCACCCCCAAGTAGGATGCAGGGACCGGGCCAAAACGTGTCGCGCGGCGCTGGTGTGCTGCTCGGCGAAAAATCTGCCACACGGGGAGAGAGAGAGAATGGTGAGGCGTAATGTGTATAGTATGCGTAAGCTGGGCGCGACTTAAATTTTTTCAGGTGCGACTTTGACTTTGCGACTTTGCTGCCGGACCTGGTGCGACGGCGACTCTGCGACTCTATTTTTGGCCCCCCCAGTGCGACTTGCGACTTTGCGACTTTGCGACTGCGACTTATTTTTCCCGGTGCGACTCCGCTAAATTACAAAGTAAACTTTAGCGCGATAACAGAAACATGCTTTTATAAGGCAGAAAAACACATATTTACTCATTTTTTAGTTCAAACACAGCCTAAACTAATATCTACAGGTCCTCCTCCTCCTCCTCCTCTACGTCCTCCTGGCCTATCTTCTCCTCCAGGAGGTCCAGGTTCCCTTTGAGGAACACAAGCTCCTCAAAGTTGACCTCCTTTCTTTAAAAAAAAAGTTGTCTTTGTTCCTGTTCAAAGTCGGGGCAAAAGTCGCGGAAAATTGGCGGTGCGGTTTTGCTTAGTCCGACTTTTTCAAAACGTTTGCGACTTTCGACTTTGCGACTTCGAAATTCATAGTGCGGCAAAGTCACAAAGTCACAACTCGGCGCCGCAACGCCCAGCTCTGGTAAGTGTGTGTGTTAGTATAATTGTAGGTGTGAGTATATGAGTGTGTGTAAGTAGAGAGAGAGATTGGCGAGTCGTAATATGCAGTGTGTGTTAGTATGAGGGTGTGTATGTTTGTTTGAGTGAGTGTATGAGTGTATATAATGTAAGTGAGAAAGTATCAGTGTAGGTAAGTGTGAGTAAGTATGAATATATGAGTGTAAGTGTGAGTGTATGTAAGTAAAGAAAGTATGAGTGTAAGTGTGTGGAAGTACATGAGGAGGAGTATGATCAGGGCGTATTTAGGATTTTGAAACAGTGGGGGCTTAGTACCCAGCCAAGAGATCTTTAGAGTTGTACAGGATAATTACCGTGTATGTATGAGTGTAATGACTATAAGATGTGAGACACTGTGCCCTGCCTAAAGGCTCCGCTCATTACTTAGGATAACTTTCAAAACAGGAAATTATAATTTAATTAAGTCAATCTGAGTTGGGGTTCAACTTCGTTATTACGTATTTATATTTTCATCAGCAGGAGTAAAACCCTAAGAAAAAGAGCTTTGGCGTGATGAAGCAGTCCTATAGATTGTATATTGCCAAGGCTTTGTTCAGTACTCAAATCTGACCAACCTCGGTCTTATAACTACCTTTTTTTTTTTTACATCACAAAGGACTGGCCAAGGACACACAAATGCACTTCGAAAAAAATGCACTTCGAAAAAAATGCACTTCGAAAAAATGCACTTCGAAAAAAATGCACTTCGAAAAAATGCACTTCGAAAAAATGCACTTCGAAAAAATGCACTTCGAAAAAATGCACTTCGAAAAAATGCACTTCGAAAAAATGCACTTCGAAAAAATGCACTTCGAAAAAATGCACTTCGAAAAAATGCACTTCGAAAAAATGCACTTCGAAAAAATGCACTTCGAAAAAAATGCACTTCGAAAAAATGCACTTCGAAAAAATGCACTTCGAAAAAATGCACTTCGAAAAAATGCACTTCGAAAAAATGCACTTCG
>JACEEZ010004536.1:0-10000 GCA_016584305.1 Chionoecetes opilio | reverse complement strand
TCTTCTCATGACCTCTTGTACTTCTGTCGTCCCACACAAACAGATCTTCTCTATCAATTTTTTCCAGTGTGTGTGTGTGTGTGTGTGTGTGTGTGTGTGTGTGTGTGTGTGTGTGTGTGTGTGTGTGTGTGTGTGTGTGTGTGTGTGTTAATGGTTCTAGTATAGGTAGAGGGTTAGAATAGGGATGAATAGCACGAGACTTGTGAGTAACCTGCTAGACAATAGTGTGAGTCTGTGTGCATAGTAAAAAAATAAATGTTAGTGAGGAATGTTAGGCATACACACACACACAGACACACACACACATACACACACACACATATTCTTCTTATCATCACCAGACACACACACACACATATTCTTCTTATAATCACCAGACATACACACACACACATATTCTTCTTATCATCACCAGACACACACACACACACATATTCTTCTTATCATCACCAGACATACACACAAACATATTCTTCTTATCATCACCAGACACACACACACACACATATTCTTCTTATCATCACCAGACATACACACAAACATATTCTTCTTATCATCACCAGACACACACACACAAACATATTCTTCTTATCATCACCAGACACACACACACAAACATATTCTTCTTATCATCACCAGACATACACACACAAAACATATTCTTCTTATCATCACCAGACACACACACACACAAACATATCTTCTTATCATCACCACACAACACACACACATATTCTTCTTATCATCACCAGACAACACACACAAACATATTCTTCTTATCATCACCAGACACACACACACAAACATATTCTTCTTATCATCACCAGACACACACACACAACATATTCTTCTTATCATCACCAGACATACACACACAAACATATTCTTCTTATCATCACCAGACACACACACACAAACATATTCTTCTTATCATCACCACACATACACACACAAACATATTCTTCTTATCATCACCAGACATACACACACAAACATATTCTTCTTATCATCACCAGACACACACACACAAACATATTCTTCTTATCATCACCAGACACACACACACAAACATATTCTTCTTATCATCACCAGACATACACACACAAACACATTCTTCTTATCATCACCAGACACACACACACAAACATATTCTTCTTATCATCCACACATACACACACAAACATATTCTTCTTATCATCACCAACACACACACAAACATATTCTTCTTATCATCACCAACATACACACACAACACATATTCTTCTTATCATCACCAACAACACACACAAACATATTCTTCTTATCATCACCAACATACACACACAAACATATCTTCTTATCATACCAGACACACACACACACATACAACACACAAACATATTCTTCTTATCATCACCAGACACACACACACAAACATATTCTTCTTATCATCACCAGACATACACACACAAACATATTCTTCTTATCATCACCAGACAACACACCACACAACATATTCTTCTTATCATCACCAGACATACACACACAAACATATTCTTCTTATCATCACCAGACATACACACACAAACATATTCTTCTTATCATCACCAGACACACACACACACAAACATATTCTTCTTATCATCACCAGACATACACACACAAAACATATTCTTCTTATCATCACCAGACACACACACACAAACATATTCTTCTTATCATCACCAGACACACACACACACAAACATATTCTTCTTATCATCACCAGACACACACACACAAACATATTCTTCTTATCATCACCAGACACACACACACAAACATATTCTTCTTATCATCACCAGACATACACATACACACCAAACATATTCTTCTTATCATCACCAGACAACACACACCAAACATATTCTTCTTATCATCACCAGACATACACACACAAACATATTCTTCTTATCATCACCAGACATACACACACAAACATATTCTTCTTATCATCACCAGACATACACACACAAACATATTCTTCTTATCATCACCAGACATACACACACAAACATATTCTTCTTATCATCACCAGACATAACACACACAAACATATTCTTCTTATCATCACCAGACATACACACACAAAACATTTCTTCTTATCATCACCAGACACACACACACAAACATATTCTTCTTATCATCACCAGACACACACACACACAAACATATTCTTCTTATCATCACCAACATACACACACAAACATATTCTTCTATCATCACCAGACATACACACACAAACATATTCTTCTTATCATCACCAGACACACACACAACACATATTCTTCTTATCATCACCAGACAACACACACAAACATATTCTTCTTATCATCACCAGACATACACACCACAAACATATTCTTCTTATCATCACCAGACACACACACACAACATATTCTTCTTATCATCACCAGACACACACAAACATATTCTTCTTATCATCACCAGACAACACACACAAACATATTCTTCTTATCATCACCAGACACACACACCCACACATATTCTTCTTATCATCACCAGACATACACACACATATTCTTCTTATCATCACCAGACATACACACACAAACATATTCTTCTTATCATCACCAGACATACACACACAAACATATTCTTCTTATCATCACCAGACATACACACACAAACATATTCTTCTTATCATCACCAGACACACACACACACACATATTCTTCTTATCATCACCAGACATACACACACAAACATATTCTTCTTATCATCACCAGACATACACACACAAACATATTCTTCTTATCATCACCAGACACACACACACACAAACATATTCTTCTTATCATCACCAGACATACACACACAACATATTCTTCTTATCATCACCAGACATACACACACAACATATTCTTCTTATCATCACCAGACACACACACAAACATATTCTTCTTATCATCACCAGACATACACACACACATATTCTTCTTATCATCACCAGACATACACACACAAACATATTCTTCTTATCATCACCAGACAACACACACACACACATATTCTTCTTATCATCACCAGACATACACACACAAACATATTCTTCTTATCATCACCAGACATACACACACAAACATATTCTTCTTATCATCACCAGACATACACACACAAACATATTCTTCTTATCATCACCAGACATACACACACACACACACATATTCTTCTTATCATCACCAGACATACACACACAAACATATTCTTCTTATCATCAACCACACAAACACACACACACACATACACACACACATATTCTTCTTATCATCACCAGACATAAAACCACACACCACACACAACACACACACAAACATATTTCTTCTTATCATCACCAGACATACACACACACACACACATACACACACAACATATTCTTCTTATCATCACCAACACACACACACCACAACATATTCTTCTTATCATCACCAGACATCACACACACACACACACACAACATATTCTTCTTATCATCCCAACATACACACACAAACATTCTTCTTATCATACCAACATACACACACAAACATTTCTTCTTATCATCACCACACATACACACACAAACATATTCTTCTTATCATCACCAGACATACACACACACAACATATTCTCTTATCATCACCAGACATACACCACACACCACACAACACACACAAACATATTTCTCACATCACCAACACTACACACACAACATACACACATCACCAACATCATCACCACACACACACACACACACACAACATTTCTTCTTATCATCACCACACATACACACACAAACATATTCTTCTTATCATCACCACACACACACACACACAAATTACACTTATCATCACCACACACACACACACAACACACACACACACACACACACACACACAAATTACACTTATCATCACCACACACACACACACACCACACACACACACACACACACACACGCACCCACTCCCTGCGTCCTCTGTGCGCCCTTCTGCTCCCCGTAACACACTCTCTGCAGCTCACAGAGACCCGTGGTGCGGCGCAGGAGCCACTTGAGCCAGGGCCGCACCCACCAGTACACCGTCACCACCAGGTATCCAAACGCCCGGCTGTGGGAGGGAGTGTGGGGTGAGCGTGTATATTTTTTCTTGTTGTGTTGGGGCAAAGTACTACGGTGAAATTCTAGAGTCTTTTCCCGCCCTTTTTAGTGTTTTTTTTCTCCAGACCTTCACATATCCCTTCAGATACGTCTAATAAGGGCAGGAAAGGACGCTAGAATTTGACCCACAGTATATGTTCTGTATTCTCATGTATTACGTCTGCGGGAGGGAATGTGGAGTTAGCAGGGATATTTACTCTTTTTGTGTGTTTGGGCAAGGTAGAGAGAGAGAGAGAGAGAGAGAGAGAGAGAGAGAGAGAGAGAGAGAGAGAGAGGAGAGAGAGAGAGAGAGAAGAGAGACAGAGAAGAGAGAGAGAGAGAGAGAGAGACTATGTTCTGTATTCTTATGTATTACGGCTGCGGGAGGGAATGTGGGGTTAGCAGGGATATTTACTCTTTTTTGTGTTTGGGCAAGGTAGAGAGAGAGAGAGAGAGAGAGAGAGAGAGAGAGAGAGAGAGAGAGAGAGAGAGGAGAGAGACTATGTTCTGTATTCTCATGTATTTACGTCTGCGGGAGGGAATGTGGGATTAGCAGGGATATTTACTCTTTGTTGTGTGTTGGGGCAAGGTATAGCTATGTTCAGTATTCTCATTGATTACGTTGGTGTTATTATTTATGTTATACTTACAGAGGTAGTCTTAGCATGTTGCCTCCTTGCTTCCTTCCTTCCTTCGTCTTCTTCCCCTACAGGAGAGAAAGAGGGAGGAAATTCATTACACTGTCATACACTCTTCCCTTCTTCCTACCTCCTTCACGGTTCTACGGCAGTTTAATGCAGTACAAGGCACGTAGTTATAACGTCCTCAGCAGATATGACCTTCTGCAGCATTTCTAACCACATCACCCGGCAGAAATGAAAAATAACACATTGGGGGTCTGGGGGCACGAACCCTCCCCCCAGTGAGGGTAGGTTACGTAATCAATGCCCAGGTTAATGAAGCTAACTAGTGAGGGGGTTTGGCGGGGCACCTCAGTTATGTCAGGAGAATATTGGTCACTATGGAGATTGTACTAACCTGCAGTTTTACCATTCTTCCTCCTCCTCTCCTTATTTCTACTCCTCCCTCCTCTCCTGTCCTTCTTCTTCTCCTTGTCCTCATAGCCTCCTCTTCTTCTTTTCACAATCTCACTTCCTACTTTCCTCCTCACAATATTCTCTCATCACTTCCTCCTCCTCCTCTCTTCTCTATAGCTTCTTTCTCCCTCTCTTTACACACACTCATACGTACACACACACACGCACCTGTTCTCTTGCTGTTTGTCTTATACTTCCTCTATTTATCCGTCAAAAGCACAATCATTCCTCTTCTTGTCGCCTCAAATTCCACGTCTGTCACGGTCTGTGTTGTTATCGTCTTCCGCCCTCAAGGACTGTTTGCCTAATGTCCCTTAATTATTAATACAACAACATTATTTACCTATTTATTATGTTAAGAAGGCTATTTTTAATCATCCTAAGCTTATTAGCGGCAAGGTTGTTTGAGTAAAAAGCTTCATTCATCAGTAAAGTGTACATGGTGAAAACGTTCCCAAGTTCAAGAAAAGCTAAAACGTTCCAGCGATGACGTCACACCACAACAAACAACAAATGTTTCTTGAACTATCGACATTAACTATTTTGTTATAGATATTGTTATTTATGTCTTTAGTTATCAATAATTGTATGCGGAAAAATACTAGCTTTAAAATGTATTCAGTATTGGTTAACTGAAAAACTAACACAAAGAAACGATAGCATAGTATATGAAAAATATATGTAAAACTCCATACACCATTAAACCAAGTGACTAAACACCATATTTTCTTCCTAAAATGATATACTTTACACTATTGTACGTAATTCATAGTGTATAATAGAGAATAAAGTGAAAATACACAATGAAAGGGTGATGGCTATAAAGTAAGGCACGCTAAAATATCGATTCAGCCACAGAGCAACAAATAGAACCCTAAAAACACATTGCTAAAATACACGATACATTTAAACACCAACATAAAAGTAAATAGGGAAGGATGAAAAGAAATAAATAATTGAAGAAAAAGAAAAAGAAAACAGTATGGCGGCGGAACACTAGTGACGGCCAAGATGACTTCGTATATACGCCAATTATACGCCATTTTCACCCTCGTGGAGTGCGTTAATCACCTAGTGGGCAGCGTGAAGGGCCAGAGTCATGGTGAGTCACACTGTCACCTCATTAGAGACACCCAAACACCTGTAATTAACGTTTATAATGAAGGTGAATGAAGGCAACGAGAAACCTGGATCTGTACCAAGTCTTCCTTTTCATCGCAAATTTTTTAGTCATTTATCTAGTTTTTACCCATTTCCAACCCATTCCCGCCCATGTCACGCCTCCTGGGTGACATGTTAAGCCTGATATGCCCCTCAAACCCCCGGAAATACCTTAAAACCTATTAATTATGGACCTATTCAAGCTTAAATGAGGTTAGGTCATAAAATGCATATTATTTATTTAGCATTCTCCTATTTTTACCTATTTCCAACCCATTTCCACCCATGTCACGCTTGTAGGATGACAGGATAAGGCTTGGTACGTTATCCAGGTACTCTAAAATACAATAAAATGCATTAATAACAAAAATATTCATGGAAAAACGTGGTTACCGTCTGCAGGATTAATGTTATTTTGTTGATTTTTTGCATGTATGGGTATTTTACGGGACCCCTGATTTCCCTGGGGGTTACTGGGGCGTGCAGGGGTTGTGGGGTGTCTGTGTGGGGTGTGGGGGAAGGATGGAGGGGTAGGAGGGTGATATATGGGGGAAAGTTATCATGTGGGGGTATAGCAGAAAAAGATACCCACCTTTCACTTGTTTAGGCCCGTTATAGCTATTATGGACACTGTGCCTATTTGTTGCCTATTATAAGTATTTGGACGCTCAGGGATGGATAGCAAGATTACAGATATGGGAAATAGGTAAATATGGAGGTAAATATGGTAGTTTCAACCATTAATTAAGAATAATAAATCAACCATTAATAGGGGGTCGAAAGTACTCTTTTCCCATGTATTTTGATGTGTTAAGACTGATGGTCACATTCACAATCGTGGGTAATGCCCATTGTGCAGCTATCCCCCCCCCATAACAACCCCGGGGACCGCCGGTTTTGTGAGGGCAAAATGGCAACTAGTTTTGTACTGATGGTACATTATGTGGATGACGTAAAATATATCCGATAAACACACTACAGGATGACAGAAGGCGCGAGACTACATAAAAAAATTATAGTGATAAAGTCTACGGGAATTACTTCCCTATTCCTGGAAAAACTCTCCCTAGTAAATCTTTAACTACAACGCTAACACTGAAGATTAATACAATGCATGGACATTGGTCACCTAACCAGACATAACTGGGGGGCTGCGCCCCTCAAGACCCCCGCTAGTTCGCTAACCTAACCTGGACGTGGGTTGAAAAGCCTAACCTAAAGGAGGGATCACTGCAAAATGATGCATTTCTGATGATTTTTATTGTGACCATCATTCTTAACACATCAAAATCAGTGGCGGCTTTAGGGGGCCGAGTAGGCCATGGCCCAGGCCCCGCGCCCGCAAGGGCCCCGCACCCCAGAGGAAAAAATGTTTTCAATGAAAATCTGAATACTGGATCTTTCTTATTTGCTGGAACACTGTTCCATTGCATGTGCCATAATATGCCACACATTAGTACCAATGTAATGTAAAATACGGGTGGAAAAAGTTTCAATTAAACTAATATGAAATCTGAAGCACATTTGGTAAAATTCTAGAGCCCTTTCCCGCCCTTATTAGTGGTTTTATTTCCTCCAGACCTTCACAGAGCCCTTCAGATGACCTCTAACACGTAATAATAAAGTGGAGGAGAGATTAAAAAATAAAAAATAAATTCCTAACCTAACCTCACTATAACCTAACCTAACCTGGTAACAGTGTAGTCTTTCCCGCCCTGAGGTCACGCTACGAGGTTATGGGTCAGGTTGTAGTGAGGTTAGGTTAGTCATTTTATTTTGTCGGGGGTCCAGGGCGGGGGTAATGTAGGGGGGAGGGGGCGTTGAAGGGGGCATCTCTCCCCCACTTTATAATTACGTGTTAGAGGTATCTGAAGGGATCTGTGAAGGTCTGGAGAAAAAAACACTAATAAGGGCGGGAAGGACTCTAGAATTTAACCCCACATTGCATTCAGGGCCGCGCACTCCCACACGCACACCATAAATCCGCCCCTGATCAAAATACATAGAAAAAAAGTACTTCTAACCTCGTACTCAATTACTGCTTGAAAGTACCAAAATACCACTATGGGGACCCAAAGTAATGATAGATTCCCAATATGTGTTTTCCTTATCTTACATTTTTTGGCCCACCTCTACTTAATAATAGACAGTGTGTAGTTGTTGACGTGTGGTATTTTAAGTCATTTGGACCCTTAAGGATGGTTGAAATAGGGTTGAAATGGCTGAGACATGAGGTAATGGTGGGGTTGATTTGGTGTTATGAAAAATGCCAGTTAGTTTGATTTTTATTAAGGTGTTTTAGTGGTTTGTTGTGTGTGTGTGTGTGTCTGTATGTGTATGTGTGTGTATGTGTATGTCTGTGTGTGTGTGTTGGCTGTGTTTCTGTGTGTGTGTGTGTGTTTGTGTGTGGTGTGTGTTTGTGTGTGTGTGTTGTGTGTATGTGTATGTATGTGTATGTATGTGTAGTGTTTGTTGTGTGTGTGTGTGTCTGTATGTGTTTGTGTGTGTCTGTGTGTGTGTGTATGCCTGTGTGTTGGTTGTGTTTCTGTGTTTGTGTGTGTGTGTGTGTTTGTGGGTGTGTGTGTTGTGTGTGTGTGTGTGTATGTGTATGTGTGTGTGTGTGTGTGGGGTATGTGTTTGTTGTGTATGTGTGTGTGTGTGTTGTGTTGTTTGTGTGTGTGTGTGTGTGAGCGTGTGTGTGTGTGTGTGCGTGTATGCGTGTGTGTGTGTGTGTGTATGTGTGTGTGTGGTGTGTTTGTGTGTATGTGTGGTGTGTTTGTGTGTATGGTGTGTCGTGTGTGTGTGTGGTGTGTTGTGGGGTGGTGTGTATGTGGTGTGTGTGTGTTGTTGTGTTGTGTGTGGTGGTGTGTGTGTTGTGTGTGTTGTGTGTGTTTTGTTTGTGTGGTGTGTGTTGTGTGTGTGGTTGTGTGTGTGTTGTGTGTGTGTGTGTGTGGTTGTGTGTGTGTGTGGGTGTGTGTGTGTTGTATGTGTGTGTGGTTGTGTGTGTGTGTGTATGTGGGTGTTGTGTGGTTTTGTGTGTGTGGTTGTGGGGTAGTATGGGTGTGTGTGTGTGTTGTGTGTTGTGTGTGTAGTGTGTGTGTTATGTGTGTGTGTGTATGTGTTTTGTGTGTGTGTGTATGTGTGTGTATGTGTGTGTGTGTGTGTGTAGTGTGTGTGTGTGTGTATGTTGTGTTGTGTGTGTGTAGTTGTGTGTGCGTGGGTGTGTGTGTGTGTGTCGTGTGTGTATGTGTAAAAGTATGTGTGTGTGGGGTGTGTGTGTTTAATTTGTGTTATGTGTGTGTGTGTGTGGTGTGTTGTTGTGTGTGTGTTGTGTTGGTGTGTGTGTGTGTGTGCGTGTTTGTGTGTGTGTGTGGTGTGTGTAGATAGCGCCCAGATCACAAAGGGTCATGATATGCACACCGTGTTTGGCTCCAGTGATGTGTGTGTGGGTTTGTGATTTGCTGGCTACTCTCTTATGGGGTGCAAGGGGGTATGATTCAACCTCCTCTCTCTCCCTTTCCCCTTCTGCCTACTCTCCTTTTTCTTCTCTCTCCTCTCCTCTTCTCTCTCTCTCTCTCTCTCTCTC
>JACEEZ010004535.1:245000-312500 GCA_016584305.1 Chionoecetes opilio | reverse complement strand
CTACTACTACTACTACTACTACTATAATACTACTATACAAATACTACTACTACTACTATGTTATACTATACTACGACACCACTACTAACTAATACTACTACTACTACTATACGGTACTATACTACTACTACTACTACTACTCTACTACTACGTAACTACTACTACTATGTACTAATCTACTGTCACCACTACTACTACTACTACTAATAATACTACTACTACTACTACTACTACTTACTACTAATTAACTACTACTAATACTAACTACTACACACCACCACCACCACCACCACCACACACCACCACCACCACAACACCACCACCACCACCACCACCACCACCACCACCACCACACCACCACCACACACCACCACACCACCACCACCAACACACCACCCACCACCAACACACCACCACCACCACACCACTACCACCACAACCACACCCCAACCACCACCACCCCACCACCACTACTATACGACTAATATTACTACTACTACTACTACTACTACTACTAACTATGTACCATACTTTTTTTTTCTTTTCTTTTTTCAACGATACTCACCGCTTGTTTATTTGCAGAATTCCATTAATGGTTGCCAGTAGACCCAACTCGATCGATACTGCTGTGCATCCAACATAGGCTACTACTACTTATCCACACTTACTCCCCTCCTCCGTCATCTACCACTAATATGCCTGCTCTCCAACTTACAGTGGCCTGGTAGATTCAGGCCTCTAAATCGAGAGTTGTGGGTCGGAGTATAGTACCCCTGGAGGACATAGGAGGGCCAGACCTGAGCAGGGAGAAGGAGAGGACGGCACCTCATCCAGGCGCACGTGGCTCCTGTCTGGTGCTTCTTTTCATCCATGACATCGCTATCTTGAATAGAAGCACTTGGCCTTGGGGCCACATCTCGCGCTGTGACGTATGTGAAAAACCAGAGGGTTTGAAGGTGCCGTTGGTACGACCCACTTTCGTATCCTATCTCATTAACTCCCGCTTTTTTCCCGTTCATCTTTGGATTTTCAGAGTGACAGCTTCCAGTGGGATCTTCTGGTAGCAGGCGGACCCATTGTGATCGAAGATTCTGATGTCCATGAACGCTCTCTGTCTCTGTCCAGAAACCACGAGCACTTACGTCCACTCGGGACCTGGTTTGTGGTGTTGGCCGTCCTGTACTGCACGTTGTTCGCCATTCATTCAGGGGGAGGAGAAGTGGTTCGGTGGCTGACGTCGCGGCAACCTCCCTGAGCATGTGGCCGTCAAACTCTCACCTCATCGTGTCTGATGCACCACGACTCCCCTTTTTACATGCATTGTATGGTCGACGCTGTTTGGATCCCACATACACAGGTATTGGGTAGACCATCATACTGGCCAGCCATACCTCAGAGCAACGGCATCACGAATTCTTGTTTTTTGAGGCTGAAGCCATTAGGCTCTGATAGGCCAGCATGTTAGTCAGATTGAGACGCCCTCCCGTTCCTGTGCAATGTGAATTTTCTTCACGGTTCGATTGGCATGACGTTCTTTTTAGTGTTGCAATCTTCCACTTGGCATTCTGTCTCGTTTCTAGAAATGGTTTTCTTAGCTCAAGACCGCATTATGGTGTTTCTCCCTTGCGGTCTTGAGCTATGATTTTTCGGTGAGGGATTCTGGTGAGGTGGATGGGTTTCCGGTTCTTCCTCAGCATTTTGTCCAGGGTACGGTGATCCCCATCCACACCAGTCTTGGTGTGAAGTGACAGGCAGTTCCCTCACGTCAATTTCCTATGATGATATTAGTTTTAACAGTGCTGGTAGGAAGGTTTCCTGATGGATTCTTTCAAAACGGTTCTGAGGAGGAGCTGATGACTGTGATGTGCGCTTGACGAAGCTCATCGATGTATGTAGGCACATGTGTGAAGCTGAGGTAAGTACGTATGGTTTCTGTCTTGGCTATGTCGGACAAGACGCCCACCTCTTTCACCCACTCTGATACTGTTTCTCCTCACATTCTTCTGCTGAACTCCGGTGTTCCAAACCACAGCTACCAAATGCGCTGCCGTCCTTTGTCACAGTGACTCCGCTGTCCCTGAAAGTCGTTATTCCAATTTCATAAGTTTCGGGTTTTACGATGAGGATGACGTGGTGGCGTGGGTGTGTATCATTTCAGTAGGGCCGTTCTTCTTCACAGATCCCCCACTTCCTTAGTTCTGAGATTTTCCCGCCCCTGTTAGGTCGTCCGCATTTATGCCACTGCTTCACCTGTGTCTTTCATATGAAATATCCCTCTGAAGCACTGATAGGCCAATGGCGTACATTGCCATGGCTACTGGCGTCAACTTGTGTTGTTCCCTCCTTGATTTCAAAATTTTAACAATGCTATTTTTCTATTATCTCTTATGAACATGTCTGAGGGTTCTCTGTATGTGTTTCCACAAGATGTCGCGAGGTGGGGGACATTCATTCGAATGTGTGAGACATTGTCGTTCTGTTATGTGGTTGAAGGCATTTTTGCGTCTCCACTAATAATACCGCCTCCACAATCTTCCTGACAAAGATCATCCTCATGGCGTGGATGGCCGTTCCCCACCTGCCCTGATGTCCAGCACACACCTGTAGGTTCCCTGCGCTTCTCTTAATTCCTCCTTCACCACCGCCCATGATGCATTTCCCTATAATCCGGTGGAGGACTTCCCACGCCGATAGGCCTGCACCCTGGCACTTGTTTGTCAAGGGGATAAGGCGGTAAGCAGTCAGGGCGCCCCAACTTGTTCGCATTGGGGGGCGGCAAGTTTTCTCGCTAGGTTGCTAGGCACCGCTGCACAAGTCCCCAGCGGCACTGTTTCCCAGAGTGCTGCACTCAGCAGGCGACGCCAACCCTCTTGCATCACCATGGCCTCAGAGGGACCCCCGCGACACTTATTTGGTACTGGAGAGGCTTTTTTCCACACCAATCTCCTGTAATCATCTCATAATGACACTGTCTTGAGATTTGAGGAAAAAGAGGTAACCTAAAAAAAGCTGTCTTAGTCCCTCCAAATTGCTGGGTTGAGGATGTTTTCCTCCAGCAAATTGATAGTTTCCTCGGTGAGTGGACAAACACCGCCGTTTGATCTCATACAGAGACCGGAGTTCGGATGAAACGCTGCCTTGTCTCATCTTATCCGCAAAGCCACGTGCCTTATCATCGTTTTTAGTTTTGGGGGGGCGGGAAATCTTGGCCGTCTTTTCTGGAAGACCTCGACTTCCTCAAGGAGCTCCTCACTCGATTTAATTTTTTTCCCAAAGTTCAACTCTTCTTGTGAGTGCTTTCACATTGTTGTTTGTTCTGGCCTTTTGATGTGTCTTCTGGAGGAAGAGTTTAGGAAGAAGGAGATGGACTTTCAGTGCATATGTGAAAGGCGTGTCTAAGTTGTATTCGTTATAAGCAGACCATTACTTTGATTAGTTTGGTATGGCTGTACATTTTGTGGCTCAAAAATGTTATTGGCAGACCACCCCATTATCTAAAGGTAGGTGTTATCTACCCATTTTTTGTTTCTTCTTCCGTTTGACCTTTCCAGAGGAGGTTTCCACTCTCTCATTTCCTCCACATCAATGTCGGTGTGGGTACTTCAGGTGGCGGTGTGGCCGTGCGCGGTGACGATACGGTGTTAGTGCTATCGGGCTTTGTATGGGCATTAATGTCCCTCGTATTCCATCTTGTTGATCCTTCTTCATGGAGCTTCAGGTTGTCGCCGCCGCTTCTCCCTCTCCCTGCACCCTGTCCCGGCTGATGGGGTTTTGACACTGCATTTCCCGTTATTGTACAGGTGGACACACCTTCTATTGCCTAGCACATTTACAATTTAAGGCCAGTTGTGTTCCGCCTCGTTACAACACAGCCATCGTCTTGGAGTTTGAGAGTGACCATTTCATAATATGGTCTCCAATGTTTTTCATTTTATTATTAACACAATGCGAAGTCGAGGGCGAGAGAGAGAGCAGAGAGAGAGACCGAGGTAGAGAGAGAGAGAGAGAGAGAGAGAGGGGACGAGAGACGAGAGAGAGAGGCGAGAGAGTCGAGAGAGAGAGAAGAAGAGAGCGGAGAGAGAGAGAGAGAGGGAGATAGAGAGAGAAGAGCGAAGAGAGAGAGAGAGAGCAGAGGAGAGAGACGCGAGAGACGAGAGAGAGAGAAGATGGAGAGAAGATAGAGAAACTCTTGAAGGCGTCATCCGAGAGACAGAGAGAGAGAGAGAGAGAGAGAGAAAAGGAGGAGAAGGGGACGAGGGGAGGGGCAGGGTACGGAAAGGAAATGACATTGAGGAGTAGAACAAAGGGCGGAGAGCATGAAAGGGAGAGGGGGGGGGAGGGGAAGAAGAAGGAGGGGAGAGGAGGGGAGAGGGAGAGAGAGACAGAGAGATAGAAAGAAAGAGCAATGGTTATTTATAGAAACAACACGATAGCCAATCTGGAAGCACACAAATATTAGTTGATACAATGATATCATCAACATCAATACCTCAGGCCATAACGGCCGTGGTGGACGTGTCGCAGTGCTGGTCACTTGTCAGACAGGGAGCAGCAGGTCAGCAATCAATGGAGTGGTGACGTGCCGCAGTTGCTGTCACTTGTCAGACAGGGAGGCAGGGGGCATGCAATAATGGCTACTACTACTACTATACTACTATACTACTACTATTCATTTTTTTACTACTACTACTATATACTACTATACTACTACTATGTAGTACAACTACTAATACTATGTTACCACTGATACTACTACTACTACTACTACTACTACTACTACTACTACTACTATACTGACTACTACTACTGTACTACTACTACGTAACTACTGGCTACTACTACTACTACTACTACTACTACTACTACTACTATACTATATAATACTGCTACTACTACTACTACTACTACTACTACTACCTACTACTACTACTACTACTACTTTTACTACTACTTTACGACTTACTGTTACTATACTACTACTACTACTACTACTACTATATATCTACTACTACTACTACTACGACTATACACTATACTCGCCTGTAATGAGTGTTTCCCAGCTAAACTGTCGGGTAATTCGAATTTGGAATCTCCACTGTGACATCGTGAGACAAACCATTTTTTGTTTTAGCCTACGACAGCACCGTGTGCATGAGTCGTTAAGATGGGAAGCCTTGGGTAGTTAAGAATCCACATTGTCGCGCTTTGTGTCGTGACGAATTGGCCTTATAAGCAGCAAATGAGACACACATACACACACACACCGCACAGCACGATGTCACACCCACACACACAGTCACCACCACACACACACACACAAACACCACACAACATCACACACACAACACATTCACACACACAAGCACACACACAAAACACACACACACAAACACAGTCACACACAGTTACACACACACACAGTCACACACACATACACAGAGTCACACACCACACAGTCACACACAAACCAGTCACACACCACACAGTTACACCACAGTCACACAACAGTTTCAACACAACAACACACACACACACCACACACACACAACACACAACCACACAGTCACACACAGTCACACACACACACACACACACACACAACCACACACACAGCACACACCACCACCACACACACACACACAAACACACCGTCTCTCACAACACACACACACACACAACACAGTCACACACACACACCCACACACACACACACACACACACACACACACACACCACACACACACACACACACCACAAACACAGTCACACACACACATACACACAGTCACACACAATACACACAGTCCACCACCACACAGTCACGCAACACACACACAAACACACACACACACCACACCACACCACACCCACACACACACAGTCACACACACACACATACACACAGTCACAACACACATACACACAGTCACACACACACACACACAGTCACGCACACACACACAACACACACACACACCCACACACACACACAAACACAACACACACCACACACACACAAACACACACACACAGTCACACACAAACACAACACACATGTCACACACACACACACACAGTCACACCACACACATACACACAGTACAAAACACACACACACACCGTCACGCGCACACACACACAACACAACACACACAAACACCACACAGTCACACACACAACACAGGCACAGCACACACACACACACACAACACACACACACACACACAACACAACCCACAGTCACACCACAGTCACACACACACACACACACAAGCTCTCTCACACACACACACGCACACACACACACAGTCACACACACGCACACGGTCACAACACACACACACACACACACACACACAACACACACACAAACACACCACACACACACACACGAGTCACACACACATACCACAGTCACACACCACACACACACCACACACACAACACAGTCTCACACACACACACGCAAAAACACACACAGTCACACACGCGCAACACAGTCACACACAGACACACACACGCCACACACACACACAACACACAAACAATATTACTTAATTTCACTCTTAAATAAATGGTTCCCGTTCTTTTCCTTTTATCTTTCCAATTATTTTTCCTATTTTCATATTAACTTTCCTCTCTGTACAATATTTAAATTTTCCATAATTCGTCACACTTTGCGCCTAAGCCCCCATCGCGGCTCCCGAACTCTTTCTCAAATCACAGAAAAATAACTGATTTATATTATCGATTTATCATAGTCACTTAGAGTTTCTGCGGTGATTCTAAATTAAGGTAGATTTAGTTATTAGTTTTGATGAGTTGAATAGCGTAGACGTATTGTTGTTTTGCAGTACCAATAGAAAGTTTTTATGTGTTATATTATTTTTTTACACACAAAGGACTGGCCAAAGGGCAAAAATAAAGGAGGTAAAACACAAGCCCGCTTATAGTTGCAATCCCTAAAAGAAGACAGTAAGAGAATATAGAAAGGGTAATTTCCAATATGTATTCAAGTTTTATAATTAATTATTTATTGCAATAATAAAGATAGGAAAGGAGTAAGGGAAAAAGAGTAATAAAAAAGAGAGTAAGTACATGTAGTTAAAGGAAAGAAGTAATTGGATAGTGCATTGTATTGGTCTCGTGTATGGTTCTATCTGTCTAACTTCGCTCAAGAGGCACGACGAAGGGTCTGGCATCGGTAATTTCCGGCACGAACCCACCAACGCTTAATGGTCTGACGAGGAGAACGTACAAGTGCCTAATGCAAGGAGTTAATCAGTGGTATTCACTCTTTCATCCTTTCATGCTAAGACTCTGGAACTCTGTATGTTCTATTTTTCCACTTCCTACGACTTAAATTTGTTCAAGAGGGAGTGAAAGACACCTCCGAACTAAATTGCACCCCCATTCTTTATTCTTTTACTGTACTTCTTTATAGGGGACTGTAACTTGGGGCGGCCGGTCGGCAAGTGGTTAGCGTCTTGGAGTGCGAACTCAATGTACCCGAGTTAGGAATCACTGCCGGGGCAACTCTTGTCAAGAGCCTGGTAGGGAGCAGAAGGTCCCGAGTTCCAAGTCTCACCAAGAGCAAATGTTAAAAGCCATCGTCGAGTGATCGAAGCAAACCCACATTGAAAGCGTATACTGTCTGCCGTATGCGAGTGTGACGGGTGGACTTAGGGGTGCATGCGCCTAACTGGAAGATCAAGAACATCATAGAAAGGGAATCTTCACCTGAAGACCCATAGGTGTCACTATAAAAATCCAGCTGGCGCCACCAACGGGCGAATCTTTTATGACCAACATCAAGACTATCCATATGCCTACAGCGCTATAGGCTACAGCGTAAAAAAAAATAAAAAAAAAAGAAGCGGACTTGTATCAATATTTTTTGTTTGCTCTTGGCCAGTCTTTGTGAGGTAATTAAAACGATACAAAAAACTGTCTCCATAACCACTGTAATCCAATAACAATATACTTCTTATTTTGTTTCACGAATGACATAAATCTGTCCTAGGCTTTTAGACTTGTAATCGTCACGTGACAGCTAATTACCTAGCTTCATTTGCGATCAAGCCGCAATTAGCTTAAGCTTCAGGCGTTCAGTAAGACGCACACCTGGAATTCCAGTATAGAATCAGGATGTTCAGGCACTGAGGGTAACTGAGCACTTTATGAAATGAAGGGTGCGACAGGAGCTAGATTAGTCTTTTCTAGTGATCCATGTGTGCTACGAGGTATACGAACCCTCCAGAGCCTCGCTTACAAAGAGTTAAGCATCCCTAGACAAGAACCCATAAGGAAACGTAAGAAAAATACGGGTTACAGAGGCCACGAGTACCTACACGTCGGTAGTTCCTGTTACCCCTTAAAAAAAAAAAACAAAAAAAAACCCCACCCCCCCCCCAACTACCTTACCTCAACCCTTTATCACTATCCATAAAGCTGTCTAGCCTCCTTTAAAACTCCCTAATTGACTCCGCACGACTCCTGACGACTGAGTCATTCCAATCATTTACCACCCTCTTTGTGAACCAGTGCTTCCTTATTTTTTTAAATCTACGCCTTTCCGGTGGAATCCGATAACTTTTGTTCTACCTTGTATGCGTGCCGTAAGAAATTCCTAATCTCCTTTATAGAGTCTCATGTCTCACAACCTCAAAGTAAGAGGTTAGGGAGGTTGAAAAGCCGTACACCGCAGAGGAAACGTGGTGTGCAGTCGTGATGATAGTCAGGTGCACAGAGAAAACACGTATTGATAGACTGCCATTGGTTCCGGTGCCGTGATAGGTAACCCAATGTTGAAGTTTTTCTGATATTGGCGAATTATTCAATGAAAGAACTCTTGTTGCGAGTTGTTGCAATTTGTACTATGAAGTTACTTCATGTTATATGTACTTCATATGCTCCTCTCAAGTTTATTTGTTTATAGCCGCCAAAAGCCGCCCTCCGGGCGGACTTTTGGCTAGCCCTGCGGAGGGGCTATGGTGGCCTCGGCTGCCCACCACTGTGTTTGGTGGCCTTCGGCCCACCAACATGGACTCTCCAGATAGCCCCTTCTAACTTCCTGAAATTCATGGATGTAGAAAGAATGTATCCCCCCCATCCCACTTCACTCACCATTACCCATCACCCCCACCATTCACTCAACCCGATTACCCATCACCCCCAACCCATTCACTCACCAGTACCCATCACGACACACCATTCAATCACCCATTACCACACCACCACCCCATTCACGTCACCCATTACCCATCACCACACACCATCTCACTCACCCATTACCCATCACCACACACCCATTCACTCACCCATTACCCATCACCCCCCACCCATCACGCACACCCATTACCACACCCCCCACCCATTCACTCACCCGTACCCATCACACACACCCATTCACGGCACCCATTACCCATCCCCCCCAACCCATTTACCCATCAACCCCCAACCCATTCACATCACCAACCCATCGCCCTCCACCCATTCACTCACCCATTACCATCACCCCCACCCATTCACTCACCCATTACCCCCATCACCACACACCCATTCACTCACCCCATTAACCATCACCACACACCTATCTCACTCACCCAATACCCATCACACCCCACCCATTCACTCACCCATTACCCTCACCACCACCCATTCACTCCCAACCATTACCCATACCCCCCACCCATTCACACTCACCCATTTACCCATCACCACACACCCATTCACTCACCCATACCCATCACACTCCACCCATTCACTCACCCCCACAATTCAGTTACAATTAACCATCACCACACAACCCTTTCACTCACCCATACCCATCACCCCACCCATTCACTCACCCAGTACCCATCACCACCACACCATTCACTCACCCATTCCCCATAACCACCCACCCATATCACTCACCTATTACCCATTCACACACACCCATTCACTCACCCATTACCCATCACCCCCCACCTATGCCCTCACCATCACCCGTCACCCCAACCCACACCCCCCCACCCATCACTCACCCATCACGCCACACCATACCATCACCCCACCCATCAACTAACCCATTACCATCACCCTACATCAAGGCGTTCCTCAAATTCATCGAAACCCACTTTTGTTTTCACAATCTCGCTTAATAGGCTGCTAAAAAAAAAAAAGAAAAAAAAAGTGATCGGATCATCTTCATAAGTGAGGCTTATGACCTTCCTGTCAAACCTGATTCCAAAAAGTGCCATCTGAGGTGTGATTGTAGCGCCGAATGGGGGCGGACACCACTTTACCACAACACACACACAACACAACACACAGGACAGACAGAAAGACAGACAGACAGACAGACAGACAGACAGACAGAACCAATTTCACGCTTATATTATTATAGATTAGTGTTGATTATGGGACAAAAAACAAAATAAGAATGTTCTTTTGTATAATTTTTGTGTGTATGTGTTATGCTGTGTCAAAAAAATACTAACTACTACTATACTACCTATCCTTTAAACCACTTAAAAAAGTCTATCGGTTAGCGAGAATAACCCTTGCCCTCTGTATTTTCCTTCTAACGGAAAATATCTGATCTGTTTCGATATATTTGCAGACCACAATGAAGTAAAGGAACTGCGGCTTATATCACCTAAACGGTAATAATTAACTATGCAACTACCATCCTGCACCGATCCTTTAGAAACCGAACTATAGTATGTTTAATAAAAGCGCATTCTAACAACAACACACACACACACACACAACACACACCACCACACACACACACACACACACACACACACACACACACACACATACACATTACACACACACAGAGCCAACACACACACCACCACACACACACCACACACACACACACACACAACAACACACAAACACACAACACCACACACACACATACGACACCAACACACACCAACACACACCACACAAAGCACACACACATACACACACACATACACACACACACACACACACACACAACACCACACAACACGACACACACAGACACACACACAGACAGGACAACACACACACACACACACACAAACACACCAACCACACACACACACAAACACACACACACACACACACACACACACACACAAATATATACACAAACACATTTTCTTCGACACACACACAGACAGACACACAACACAAATACACACACACAGGACACAAACACATACACAGCACACACACACTACCCACACTACAACATAGTTTATAGTTACAGATAAAGGAACTTATCGACCGATTGCTTACGTCGACAATCACGAGTTGGGTTTGCATTAAGTTTGGCGGTGAAGCTCCGTACACTGCCGGGTGCGAGGAACACGCGGGATTGTGGGGTAGGCTTAGTGTGGGTCGTGGTTATGTGGGTAGGTGTGCCTTCTTTACAAACAGTTTTTATTTGGCAGTAAAATGGCTTAGTAATATAGTTCAAGCTGACTTTGTGACCTGCATGACTGTAAATAATAGTAATTAATTTAGTCGCACCCGAGGCATACAGGAAAAACAACAATCAACAAAAAAACAGTTACATAGACATGAGGGAATTAGCCTTAAAATTTAAAGCAAAATAAAAGATAAGAAATATACAGGTGGCAATATTAAAACACTGCCTGTACATACAGGATATATATACGCTATATGTACACCGCTACCTACACGTAAAGGAATTGGTTGGCGGTGCGCTGTATAATCTTCCTCATCTTTGCCCTAATTCCTATTATTCACGTTCACGGAAAAAATAATAAATCGAGACATACAAATGAAATGAATTAGATAAATTAAAAAACCATAACTAACTTCTTTTCACCCTGCACACTATACGGAGAGACATAAAGAGATCCTACTACACCTACCGATATTTCATGCTGTGTGATGAGCCGGTGGATGATGCCTCTGTAATACCCTTTATCGGCCACGTCATTGTTTGGGTGACGGTCGCCGCTCAGCCCGCGCGCGACCAACGCTACGTCGATTAGGAAAGGCAGAGTGCTTACATTAAGTACGATGGAATTGCCACTGGTATGGCCCCTGCGTCACAGAGATGAGAGAAAGAGAGAGAGGAGAGAGAGAGAGAGAGGGAGAGAGAGAGAGAGAGAGAGAGAACGGAGAGAGAAGAGTGAGGAGAGAGATAGAGAGAGAGAAAGAGAAGAGAGAGAGAGAGAGACGAGAGAGAGACGGAAGAAGAGGAGGAGAGAGATGAGAGAAGACGAGAGAGAAGAGATCAGAGACGGAGAAGAAGACGAAGAGATGAGAGAGAGAGAGAGAGAGGACGTACACTATTAACACAATTTCTCCCGACGGCATAACGTTATAAGAATTTGAATTGGAGAGAGAGAGAGAGAGAGAGAGAGAGAGAGGAGAGAGAGAGAGAGAGAGAGAGAGAGAGAATGGAGATGGAGGAGAGAGAGAGAGACGAGAGAGAGAGAGAGAGAGAGATAAACTAGCCAAATATCAAAACATTTATGGTATGAAACACTGTATTGAACTTCATATATTTGTCTCAGTCAGTCATGTAATCACTGAAGATACCAAGACCCTTTACCCCCCCTTAACCTGTATTGACCTTGTGTACTAAAAGCTTCGCCTATGGTTCGTCACTTGTCGTTGTCGTTGAGGCTGAGCTAAGGAGGGTGCAGAGCTGACCGTCGACGGCTCACTCACTTGCCTACTTTTTGATCATGGTCTATTTCTCGCACTGCAAATGCACCCAAGTTACGGCGTTATATGTTGAATATTATTTGTATTTGATTTGGAGTCGAAGGGATTGGATTTCTTAGCGGTGGAAGCTGAGCAATAGTGCGCGAAGCTAGTTTGAAAAAACTTAAACAAGAGACGCAAAGAAAATGGAAATATGAAAGTTGTAGCAAGAAAGTTCTCGGGAAACAGGAAGGAAGGAAACAGAGAAGGATCAGAAGGAGGAGGAATTAAAGGGAAGGTGAAGGAGTATGTGGCGTGATTTTTCTGGCGTCTTTAAGTAAGGAACTTGAGACGTAAGGGAAAGTGGTTTATTGAGGTACTATAGTGAAAGTAAGGCGAATTAAGGAGGGAGTATGTCATATGCTGGTGGTAATGGCCTAATTGGTCAAGTGATAAAGCGATAGTAAGTGTGGATATATATATATAATTATATTATATAATTATATATAGTTAGAAATATATAGGAGTTATACATAAATATAATATATCGTATATATATATATATATATATATATAGATATAGTATATAATAAGGGAAGTGGAAGTTTCTACTGTGATTGGATGAACTAGGTAGAGGTAACTACAAATAAATTCAATCAAAACTCGACACATGACAAGTTGCTGCAACATTCTACTCTTTGTTTTGGAAAACCTCCCGTCAAAACTCTTACGCTGGCTTTCCCTTATGTGAAACGTCAAAGTTTTGTAGAAAGTTGATAATATTCTCTTTTTTTTCAAATGTGTTGACGACATAAAAGTCTCGCCAGAAGGTACCCTCCGTCACGGTGGTACTTTTCTTTCTTTACTTTTTAAATCACAAAAAGGACTGGCCAAGGGCAAAAAAAAGAGATACCCAAACCCACTTAGTTCGCAGGTCCTATAAAGAAGACAGTAAGCGAATAAGAAAGGCGCGTCATTGTGTCTGTACTGATATCCTGTCTCATGATGATGTCTTTTTTTTATGTTATGCTTATTTCCAATTTCTTTTTTCTCTCCTTTTTTACATTGCTTACTTATTCTTGATATCTGAGTTCTTCTTATGTTTCCTTGTTTTTTATCATCGTCGGTCTTTCCTCCTCCTCATTCTCATGTTTCTCCTTGATCTTCCTCCTCCTCCTCCTCTTCCTTTCCTCCCTCCCCTGTCTCATCCTCCTCCTCCTTTTCCTTCTCGTCTTCCCTCCTCCTCATTCCCCCTCCTCTCATCCTCTCCTCCTCCTCCTCTCCTCCTCCTCCTCCTCCTCCTCCTCCTACTCCTCCTCATCCTCCTCCTCCTCCTCCTCCTCCTCCCTTCTCCTCCTACTTCCTCTCTCTCCTTCCCCCCTCTCATACAACATAAGAACATAAAGGACAAAAATAAGGAAGGTACAAGAGGCAGCGAGGCCTTCCTGTACCTAACACTACATACAGCCACCTTTTCTTCCCAATCATGACCTATCCAGCCCATCTTTAAAGCCCTAAAGACGCCGCACTAACACTGTTACTGAGACCATTCCATATTCACCACCTATTTGTGGAACCAGTTTTTCCCTATTTCCTTTCTAAATCTCGCTTTTTCAGCTTGAATCCGTTACTTCTGTTCTACCCCTGATTAAAAGCCGTAAGAACTCTTCCTACTATCCGTATTAAAGCCCTGTTCACACTTAAAACTTCTATCAGATCGCCCCTACTCTGCGTCTCCGAGGTGAGTGTAATTTTAATCAACTTCAATCTTCCTCATAACTAAAGTTACGCATCCCTGTATCATTATAGTCTCCTTCTCTGCACAGTTTTCTAAACAAGGCATATCCATACTGTAATATGGAGACCCCAAAAACTGAACCGCAGAGTCTAGGTCGAGGCTTGACTGAGAGCAGATAAAGCTTAGAAACTTTCAAGCATTCTACTTGTAACACTTCTGCGTAATGAATCCTAATACTCCATTAGCTCTTAGTTCTGGCCTCAATACATGTTTTCCTAGGTCGGACATCTGAGGCTCACCTCACTCCAAGATCTTTTTCCCTTCTGTTCTTTTCCAGCGATACATTGCTTATGGTGTATTTATTACCAGGGTTTTTTTTCTATCAATATCATAACGCTGCACTTATCAATATTTAAATCCATACTACCATCTGACTCCCCACTCGTTACGTTTATCTAGTCTCCCTGCAAAATTTTACATTAGACTGTGATCAATAATACCCTACCTACGTTAGTATCATCAGCAACTTGCTGATATCACTGCTAACCACTATCAAGTCGTTGATGTAAATAAAAAATAGTAATGAACACAAAACAGACCCTTGTGAGAATCTCAACTTGTCACCGTGCCATGGTCAACGACTTAGATCCCTTAATTGTAAACCCGTGTTGCCTATTTACTTCAGCCAAGCTATGATCATGAAGAACATTCCATCTATGCCATGAGCCACTAACTTATTTCAGAGTCGCTCCGTGTGGTACTTGTTCAAATGCCTTAATAAAGTCAGATAGAAAATATTGTCACGATCGGTGACACGACGCGTCGCCAACCCAGGCCATGCCCCAGGACACGTGGTCTAAGTAGTTAATTCAGGATATTTTAAAACAAGATCAACATATGAAAACCTTATATAATCGAACAGCTTAACTCCAATTTCTTGGTACAACAACAGATAAAACACTTGCATGCACGGTCACCAGAAGATTTCCAGATAGGGATTACACGCGCAACGCTGCCACAAATCCACGCACTTCACTGTTCCGTCTACTCTCTAACTTCCCGCCTTCCAACACACAAAAACACCTTAAGAGCACTCTTAACCCTCGGAAGGGGGGGCGGGGTCTATACCATCACAAAAAGAGTACTCCACTGAGCTCTATATATCACAAAAAGAGTACTCCACAACTGAGTGGGGGGGGCCTCTCTACATAACACACAAGCTTTCCACTTTCGTAAATACAGCCCACCGACATCCGTGAAAATAATAATGATTAAAAAAAAACAGCTTTACCAACATACTTAAAATACCCTGTACAAGGGGGAAGGGGACTCACACAGCCTCCCACGTAGTACCACGCCGTTACAGTGGCTCCTCACACAACACTATACGATGGAATGATTTGGAGTGGGGCCGAAGCAAGGTCACGACTGTTTTATATGGGTGACCTATCTGGCGGCGGTGGCAACATCTCGTCTAACCCCATACTCCTCCCAAAAGGGCTGGGCTACGCTCTGCCCCGGCCATCTTGACTCTCAACACATACGAGGGAAATATGAATTTTCGTCACACCTTACCCATCAAATAGAAAAGTCCTTAGTGAGAATTTTCGGAGACCAGAAAATAGACCACATTATATACTTAACATTATACCACAACAACCTATTTTACTTCATATCCGCGAAGGCAATCTTGCCCACAAATCAAATCTACCCTTTAAACATTGTATTACATTGAGGTTTTAAACTCTGGGAGGTACAGACTCCAACTCATTAGGTTTGATTTTGTCCTGTGGAGTTATTGAGATTGTATTAAGCGGGTGATGGTCCGTAAAGAAGTGATGGGCGAGATTTATGAGGACTGAGCATAGACTGAAAAGTCCTTGCAAGGCTAGTAAGAGAGCACTAATTACCTCCCCCTTTCTCCTTACCCATCCCCCACATTACCAACCTCCCCCCCCCCCGTCGAACCCTTACCCCCCCCCCCCTTTTTGGTTTATTGCCCAGTTTAATTGCAAATGAAAAAAAAAAAAAAACTCATTTCATTGGGGCCCCTTTCCCTGTATATTCCAAAAAGTGCCTTATGTTTTGGATGGGAAATTAACGACCCCCCCCTTCGTATTTTTTGTTTTAGTTTATTATGGACAAAAAAATAAGAGTTCTTTTGTAAATTTGGTGTATGGTTGCTTGCAAAAAATACTACTACTATACTACATCCTTAACACTTAAAAAGTCTATGGTACGAGAAACCCCCCTCGTATTTCCTTTAAGGGAAATTCTGATCTGTTTCGATAGATTTGCAGCACAATGAAGTAAACCGCGGCTATATCAAAACGGTAAAAATTAACTAGGCAACTCCATCCTGCACCGATCCTTTAGACCGAATATAGTGGTAAAAGCGCATTCTAACAACCACACACCCCACACACACACACACACCCCACACACACACACACACACACACACACACCCCACACACACACACATACACAACACACACACAACACCAACACACACAACCACACACACACACACACACACCCCACACACAACACCACACACACACACCACCACAAACACACACACACACACACACACACACAACACACACACACACACATACACACACACAGACACACACACATACACACACACACACACACACAACACACACACACACACCCCACACACACAACACACAACAACAACAACACAACACACACACACACAACAACAAACACACACACACACAAACACACCCACACACACACACACACACACACACACATAATCACAACACAGGACACACACACAGACAGACACACACACACACAACAAAAACAACACAGACACAAAACACATACACACACACACACACTACCCACACTACACAAGTTTATATTTTACAAGATAAAGAACTTCTCGACCTGATTGCTACGTCGAACATCACGAGTTGGGTTTGCATTTAAATTTGGGGGTGAAGCTCCGTACACTGCCGGGTGCGATGGACACGCGGGTTGGGGTAGGCTTTGTGTGGGGTGTGGGTGTGGTAGGGGGTGCCTTCTTTACAAACAGTTTTTTTTGGCAGTAAAATGGCTTAGTAATATAGTTCAAGTGACTTTGTGACCTGCAGCTGTAAATAATAGTAAATTAATTTTTTTCGCCACCCGAAAGGGATACAGGAAAAACAACAACAAAAAAAAACAGTATACATAGACATGAGGGAATTAGCTTAAAATTAAAGCAAAAAAAAAGTAAAAATAACAGGTGGGCAATATAAAAAACTGCTGTACATACAAGGTATATATATACGTATATGTACACCCCCCTACCTCACACGTAAAGGAATTGGTTGGCGGTGCGCTGATAATCTTCCTCATTCTTGCCCCTAATTTCCCAATATTCCGTTTCCACGGAAAAAATAATAAATCGAGAATACAAATGAAATGAATTAGATAAAAAAAAAACATAACTAAACTTCCTTTTCACCCTTCACACTATACGGAGAGACATAAAGAGATCACTATACACCACCTATATTTCATGTGTGTGATGAGCCGTGGGTGATGCCTCGTTCCTTTATCGGCCACGTCATTGTTTGGGTGACGGTCGCCGCTCAGCCCGCGGGACCATCGTCGTCATTGGGCAGAGGCTTACATTAATCTGGAATGCCCCCTTGGTCCCTGGTCACAGAGAGAGGAAAAGAGAGAGGAGGGAGAGAGAGAGGAAGAGAAGAGAGAGAAGAGAGAGAGAGAAGAGGAAGGAGATGAAGGGGGGCAGGATTACAGCATAGTTGTAATGACTCCAGCACAGCTCTTGAGGTGATTGAAAAGGCCACATCACAATCCTCAGACCAACAAAAGGCTTCACATTTTTCTCCACAAATCAGTTGAGAGGGGGCCAGTTACAGTAGCAAAGTTGTAATATACCGCCTATAATAGCCCCCATCCCAAAAAAACCTTCGTAACTCTTCTTTTGCTCTGGGTGTACAGGAAACATTGCATATGGCCTCACATTGGCCTGAGGAGGGGCTACCTCAGCAACCTCTCCTATTACATGTCCAGGTACAACACTTTGTGCCTGGACAAACTCACATTTGGGACAAGTTTACTACGAGGTTAGCGCTCAGCTAATTACTCAAGAGGATTACCACTCTATAAGTGATTATTCCACGTTATCAATAAAGATGTATACACATCATCAATATACACTACACGCCAGGGATGTCAGCCGTATAAGATTATTCATCATTCTTGGTATGTGCAGGACACTTTGTTCATACCATAAGGCATAACATGGCATCTGAAGGTCCGTCCCAACGTGGTATGCCAAGAAAATATCTTGGCTCTAGGGGAAAGCTCTATTTGCCAGTAGCCTTTAAGCATGTCAAAATTTTACTGATGTATTTAGCATGACCTACTTATCATTGCATTCATCAATTCTAGGAAGGGGTAAAGAATCTCTGTGAGTGACACTGTTAATCACCGCTAACACTGGGGACACAATTTGAAGAAAAAAAAAGGTTGAGTTAGATTTTGAGCTTATTAGACTAAATTGCATGTGATTCCAAATCTGTAGTCAGTTTTTTTCTAGCACGTCAAGGTTTTTTCTCCACAGCTTTACCCTCCAGATAAGCAAAATCCACTTGGAGCTGTAGTAAAACTTGCAGCTGATTACGATTTGACTCATCGGAGGCTCTGTGGTCAACTTGTTTGTGCAGTTACAATGAGACAGTGCGGTGAGAGGGTGCTGTGCCAGCTCCCAAATAGGTCAGTACTATCAATTCTGCAAACAGAAAAGCTAAGGAATAAGTAGGAATTAGGAGGATTTGTTAGGCTTTCTCAAACTTGTAACAACATACATTGTAATTTCTATTCGTTTTATGCTGTTTTTTTTTTTATTTCAAAGCTGGTAACTTATTCCAGCTTAGTGTTTTATTTACATAGGTATAAATTTGTTTTGTCAGATCATGTCTGCTCCTGCTACGTTCGTCGTAACTGCCTAAACACCCTGACTCCTTCTGCTATATAGTGTAGTTTCACCATTCCAAGTCAGAGGGCAAAGCATCAGCGTATTTGTCAAAACAAGGATATTTCGCATAATATTTAAAGTGAACTCGTGATCAAGACAAGCTTTTATGGGCCCTCACCCCAAAAGTGTGCAAGCAGTGTGTCGAGAGATTACGGATGTGGACCAAAGGAACACGTGAAAAGTGGCTATCTTGGTTATACACCATGGTTTGGCGAGAGCAAACAGATCATTCCACAGGACTGTAATTTTGTTTCGTGAACCACATCAGGATTTTAACAAAAAAATAACAAGTAAAATAGAATATCCTAATTCTACCGTCAGCTATAAGACCCCATGCCTCATTCAGACTGAAATTCCAGTGCCAGTTTTTCGAACAACTACCTCTCTAGAAGCTGAGTGATGTTGAAGGAACGCAGTGACCGCAATATGCAGATTTTGACTCATCACGAGGATTCAGTTGTTTAGGGGATTTGATTAGCACGAGTTGATGATTTAGCACGTGATTTGGGCCTATCAGAAAAAAGCTTTAAGGAAATACTAGCATTCAAGACTGAACGAGGGGGAAAAACATACGGAAACAGGAGTGAAGGTATCATACTTTCGAACCAGAGAAAGTACATTTCTGCCAGTACTTTCGAAGTGCCAGCGGTTTTTGGTTTGGCCATAAACATTCCTGGTTTACGAAGAATTAGGGCTTTTCAATTACAATCCAAAGTGAATGGCGATTGTTTATTGATAGCTCAAAGCGGAGCTTGAAGTGTGATCCTCTACACAATGGTAATTTGTTTTGGCGCAGCCCTATTGGGCATTCGGTTCTGTCTTCGTGAGAATATGGAGATTAAAAAAAAAAAAAAAAAAAAAGTGGGGGGGAAGGGAGTCATTGGTTATTGCAATATGACAACACAATTCGGATAATCTGTGTGGACCTTTAAAATGGTTGTCCTTCCTTCTTGGTCAACAACGTGGATACACAAAGTATCCCTGCGTTCTCTGTATGTGGGATAGCAAAGCTCGAGAGAAAGCATTGGGTTCAGGACGAATTGGCCTCTGAGATCTGATCTAAACCGGAGATCTAACAATTGTACATGAGCCACTTGTTGAAGGAAGAGGAAAATATATTCCACCCTCGCACCTAAAACTAGGTCTCATGAAACAATTTGTAAATAAACAGCATTGTCAACGATGGCGACTGTTTGAAGTACATTCATCTTGGCATTTCGGGGGACTGTCAATTGTGAAAAATCAAAGGCGTGTGTTTGAGGGTCCACAAATTCGGACAGCTCCTCAGAGATGTACATTTCCAAGGTACTAGTAGACTTGAAAAGAATGCTTGGCTATCATTCACAGACGTCGTTCAAGAACTTTTGAAATACACGTGCAAGTAATTACACAGAAATTGTCAGAAAACTATCGGAGAGCTACAAAGCGCTTGCGTTGCAAACATGAGTATTAAAGTACATTTTTTGCATAGACATCTTGCCAACTTCCCCCCCCCCCCGTTAAAATCGTGGTGCTGCTAGCGACCGAGCAAGTAGTGAACACGATTTCACCAAGATTTTGAAGGTTATGGAAGAAACGTTACCAGGGGTAGATGGGATGTGCATATGATGGCTGACTAGTGTGGAGCATCACACGTCCCCCCCCCCCCCCGATAGTCCTCAAGTTGAACACCTGCCAGACAAAGCTTACAAACGTAAATTTTTACCCTTAAGTGCACAAAATTATAACCTTATTCTTTCTAAAAACATGATATGTTAAATAAACATTCTATTCATGCCTATTTCTTTCATTTTTCATTTGTATGTTAAACATTGCAACTTTTTATAAAAAATAAGCACTGTGACTGGTTATGCTACAGGTATTTTTCATATTTTTAAGAAAACGAAATCCTACAGTTCAAAAAACTTGACGTGCTGATTAGAGCAAAACTGAGATGTTTGGATTCAGCACCCAAAAAATTACTTAATAACAAGTGTTCAGACCAACTCAACAAAAATTTGTCCCCAGTGTAAACTCTATACAAAACTTATAGGACCCACATGGGTTTGGGAACTACAGTTACAGGGGAGCTCCACGGGCCGTGCGGGCTCAATCATACCTTGACCCAGCATTTTACTGAAGTATACCTGAATGACTTTCTCCCGCTGTGGGTTGACGCGGTACGGGCCTGTTTCACTGGCTAGAGCGTCTCCCACATCGACATATGAGTAACGAGTGTTGTGCGGCCCAGGACTGTCCCTTGAACACCTCAAAGTATCGGGCCAGGCGGGCGAACAAGTTCCCCCCTCGATCCTCCAGGCAGGTGTCCCAACTTGTTCGCAGCTCCTCACGGGCCTGGTTGCTCTTCCAAACCTCCGCCTGCACTCGGGGGTAGGGCTCTGGCCTCCTCCGGTCGGGACATCTGTGATGGGCGCCACACACCAAGGCCAATCGCTCTGCTGGCATTTGAGGTTCTCTGGGGAAATTACTCCTTTAACATGATGATGTGACAACAAAACGCTGAGTTTTCCCCTCCCCGTTCGGGTGTGGAGATTACATAGTTCACCTCTCCCACACGTTTCAAGACCTCATAGGGTCCAAAAAACTTAGCGTGCAAAGGTGTCCCGGTGGCAAACAAAAATAGGGAAGACTCCTATCACCCAGTCGTTCTCAACTCCCAGGCAATAATTTGCGCATCATAGATTTCAAGGTCGGTGGTATCTCTCCAGGGCTCCTTGACTTTGCGGGTGATAAGCACTGGAGGTAACCTGGGTGATGCCTATTTCCTTCGAGCCGGCGTTTGAAACATATCTGGACATGACTAAGAAACCTAGTCTGGACTGTAATTCCTTTGGTAGACCAAAATGAGTGAAAAACTCAGCAAGGCATCCCACTATAAGTTTTGGCGTTTATGTTGCGTAAGGCCACAGCTTCAGGGTACTTGGGGACATATCTGCATAGTTAAGATAGAACAGAAAACCTGTGGAGTCCTCGGGGAGGCGGCCAAACAATATCTACAACACTCTCTAAAGGTTCATCAAAAGGGAGGTATTGGGACGAAGGGGGTGCTCGATTAGATCGCATTAGGCTTTCCCACGACCTGACACACGTGACAAGTCTGACAGTGTCGGGCCACAGCTCTCTTACCCAGCCCAGTAGAAAACTTCGCCAAATACGGTCCAAAAGTTTTTCGACCCCTCAAATGGACCATGCGAAACTATGTTCGTGGTCCATCTTCACAATTTTCATCTCTATAGGACCGGGGAACCACCACGTGGTGGAATGGTTCGCACTCAGCGTCCTCGCCTCTGACAGAGGGGCGGTCCATCTACGCATCAACACCCCCAGATTTAAATAATAAGGAGGGGTCATCATCCCCATCACGCGAACTTCCCTTAACTTTGCAATCAGGGTCACGGCGTTGGGCGTCGATCAGGGTTTGCCGGCTATCTGACTCCTCAACCGCTGAGGGTTGAATCGCATCATCGAAGAACTCCTCGCAACAAAGATCCTCTACGATGTCAGGAACTCCCTCTGCCGAGACTCTCTGTCTCTTCTCATGGCGGGCCCGCGAGGCGGCATATCTCGGTCACGCGCACACAGGGAAAAAGTTCAGGGCCTCTCGCTATAGCTTACCTCAAATCACGGGCGCGACCAGGCTCAGGCCTTTCAGACAGGGGACAGGCGGCTAATCTTCCCGCCTGCCAAATCGTTCCCCAGCCAAGAACCGACCCAGTGACGGAGATGGTCAACCCAGTCCTACTAACACAGCCAATCTATAGACACAGCTCAAATGCACTTCAGCGAGGGCACTGACTCAAATCCCCACAGTGACCTTATGGCTACTCGTTTACCAGTTTCATCCACGGAAAAGGACTTGCAAGCATAAGGGATTGCAAGCCCTGAATCCTTTAAAACGGTAAATTCTACTTTTCTCCCCTGGGACTCACAGGAACCTCGTGACAAAAACGATTGGTATGTGCCAAGAGTGGGGTCCTTCTCAGCGCTCAAGTACGGAGCCTTCTGATAGCACCAGCGCCCTTCACACTTATCATAGATGTTCAGTGTCGCGCACCGCACTGAGGGTGGAAAGAAATTAACCGGCCCTAACCGGATCCTCGGTGTCTCGGAGCAAACACTCGCCCCGTTACCGTTACAATATTCACATGCGGCTACTGGTTCGCTACACACCAGGCCTACTGGCAGCCATATCTTTCGCCTTTTTCCACCAATTCGGCGCAACGTGGCCCGTGAAGCCACAATAGTGGCCCTCCACGATGTGATCAAAAGGCACGTAAGGTACGGCCTGGCGATTAACTCTGCATAAGTGGGAGGGACCCGGAGGGGGGGGGGGGGGGGGGGAAGGGGGGGCCGGGGACATCTCTCTAGGTACAACTCTCTCGACATGCGGACGTTCCTTCCTTACTCCCCCTTGTAAAAGAGAGAGGGCGTCTCAAACGGCTCGATGAAACAAACTAAAATTTCCGCCCCAGCACCCGCGGCATCCTCCACCACGTTTAACACCCTTCTCATGAAGATACATCGAGGCCTTCCGTCGAAGACGCTTTCTCTGAATTTTTCCAAGCAAAATAGTCACTTAACTGTCAAAGTCGACACCTGCTCTGCTCTTAACCATGATGAAAATATTTTCAAAAAAACTCTGGCAATTTCGCCATGAGTATGGTTGGCTGATTTACGGAAAGCACGAAATCTCTTGGCGATACACTTCGGGAACACATTCAAGGCCTGGGAATGGCACTTTTTAACAATCAATTATTAGCCTGCCCCTTCAGAAAGGGCGGCATACACACTCTTTGCCTTCCCTTTTCATGCACTTGCCAAAAGGATTGGCCAATATATTCTTTGGCCAAGACATGCCATGAGCTAACCTTTCAAATGATCGGAAATATACTTCCAGATCGTCCCTCGAGAACAAGGGGACCACTTCGCAGATAGAGAGTAACATCAACCTTTCTACCGATCACAAGCGGCGGCCCCCTGATAAGGTCTGCTGGCCTGGGCGCCCAGACGCCTCTACTTTAGCCTGTTCAAGCTTAACCTTGGCGATCTACTAATTGAAGCTGCAACTCAATACACCGTGGATCAGGTGAAGGCGGGCGCCGATTTCCCTCGCCTTCAGGGGCGGGTCGAACCTCACCTCAGGGTACAAGTTAGACATGATTCTAGTACTAAGTCCGCTTACTAACACTGACTTCACAATATTTACCCCTAAGTACTGCCCAATAAGCCTCAGCTCATGCACACTGCGAGCTTCTAGTTCTCGCGCTCAGGGGCATTGTCCCACGAAGCGCGCCACATCTCATCACTCGTCACGTGCATTATTACACGCAGACAACAAAAATAAAGGGAGAGTAAGATCTGGCAACGCCTTTACACGAGGTATCCTGGCGAGGTCGCAATTATATGTCACGATCGGTGACACGAGGTCGCCAAACCCAGGCCATGCCCCAGGGACACGTGGGTCTAAGTAAGTTAATTCAGGTATTTAAAACCAAGATCAAATATGAACTCTTATATAATTACACGCTTAACTCCAATTACTTGTACAACAACAGATAAAACACTTGAATGAACGGTCACAGAAGATTCGCAGATAGGGATACAACGCGCAAACGCGCAAAATCTCACTCACTCTCACTTTCCGTCTCTCTCTAATCCGGCCCAACACCCAAAACACCTTAAGAGTAACCTCTCCCGACCTCAACCTCCCCACTATCTACTGAGCGTCTATACCATCACAAAAAAGAGTACTCCACTGAGTCTCTTATACATCACAAAAAGAGTAATCCACTGATATCTATACATAAACACACAACGCTTCTACTGAACGTTATCCTAGTCACACACCATACGTCCGCCCTACTTTCACTTTCCGTAAATACAGCCACCCGACATCCCCCCGTGCACAATAATGCATTAAAAAAAACACGCTTTACAACATACTTACAATACCTGGTATCAAGGGGAAGGAGGACTCACACAGCCTCCCACGTGGTACCCACGCCGTTACAGTGTGCTCCTCAACAACACTATACGATTGGAACATGATTGGATTGGGCGAAGCAAGGTCACGACCTGTTTTATTGGGTAGACTATACTGGCGGCGGGTTGGCAACCCTCTCGTCACCCATACTTCCTCAAAGGGGCGGGCTTACGCTCTGCCCCCGGCCCATCTGACCTCTCAACACATACGCGGGAAATATGATTTTTCGTCACAATTATCATAATCCTTATCAAATCTGCCGTCTCATAAACTTTCCTATAAAAACTCAATAATTGGTGAGGCAGGACTACTTGATGAATCCCATGTTGTGAAATCATTGATCAAAACTAGTTTATCTAAGTGCTCTCAATGTTTTTTTTTCATAATAGATTCCAATAATTTACCTACCACTGATGTTAGACTTACGGGTGATAATTTGACTTTAGTTCTGTCTCCCTTCTTAAATATGGGAACAACATTTCCTTCTTCCACAATAATGGCACATCGGCCTATCTCAACCGATTTTAAAAAAGTGCACTAACGACTCACTAACAACTCGCATTCCTTAAACCTGGGATACACTTCATCTGGTCTGGGTGATTTAACAAGATTCCATTTTTAATCTATACCCTCTTCCACATGCCCTAGTTGTCACAATATCTTTGAGTTTCTCCTCAATCGATTCCTTGAAATTTGTCATATCAGGTATCGTCTGTGTATCCTCCGTAAAAACACTTCAGAAATAATCATTTAGACTTTTACGCATAATCCTATCCGTATTTAGACATACCCTGTTGAACCTTAACGCCCAACTAATTCCCTTTGTATTGGTAACATACCGATAGAACCCCTTTGGGTAATTTTTCGCTGTCCTGCTAAGAGATAATTCATACTTGTTCTTAGCAATCGAGTTAATTTCTTCCACGTCTCGCCATCTGATCTTGATCTGTGGCCATATCTGTTATACTGTCTTTGCGTACCAATCCTGCCTTGACCTTAAATAAATGTTTCTTTTTACTCCAATGTTGTTGTTTAAATAGTGTTTATCCAATTTTAGATCACTCTTTTGGACCTATTTCCATATAAGGAATATTTCTTTTTCTCCGTCAATTATTTACTTACAAATAAGGTATAATCCATCATCAGCCCCGACCTCACTTCCATGTCTAACCAATCTAAATTACCTCCTCAGCCCGACCTCACTTTCCATGTCTAAACCACTATAATTACCTCAATCAGCCCGCCCACACTTCCTGTCTAACCGCTTAAAATTACCTCCTCAGCCATGACCACACTTTCCATATCTACGCGCCAATTACCTCAGGTGCCTTCCTAATCCTTCATTAATTGGCCTTTCCAGCTGTCATCGCCCTGTCCTTACCCCCTGGGAAATTTATTTCCCCTCCAATCCACACTCTTATTAATAACCTCCAGGTGGTCCTCTTAATCTGCATAAATTGGCCTTTCTGAATGAGGTATTCTATGTTTATTGCCACTTAATCTCAACTTCCCATTTTCAAGCTAAATCTGATCTCATTAATGGTCGCTATTATCTAACTTTCCACAACCTCCAACATTTGTAACTAAAATGTCGTCTCTATTGTCAGCGATAGATCTAGGAATAGTATCTCCTATAGTTAGGCTCCTTGATTGCTGACTTAGGAAGTTATCATGGATTATATTTAACAATTCATCTGCGTCGCTGTCACCTATGATTAAAATTCCCAGTAAAGCTCCGCTATTCATTCCTAAGATTAAAATCTCCCACACGCATTTTTTTTTTTTTTTTTATTATTTTTATTATATTTTGTTTCATTTTTTTTTTACATTTGTGGGCCTATCAGCGCTGTAGGCAGTGGGACCCAGGGCTCGGGATGGTAGGGACTCTGGAGGTTCACTGACGGCTCTGATGGTTGGTCTCGCCCGTGGTGCGCGCGCAGGCGGAGTTTATAGTGACGCCTGTGATTTAGAGGCTATCCGCCTCCCTGTGTCCTCCGACGCACTCGCAATCGAAGGTAGAGTTGATGGGCAGGCATTTGGGTGTTCTTAGATCACTCGACGGGGCAGAAAGGTTTTAGTTTTCTCGGGGATCGAACTCGGGGTCAACCGGAAAACGCCGTCGGAGACGCTAACACTTCGCTACCGCCTCCCCGAATAGTCGATTATATATGCAGGCCTTGTTTATTTCTTCCCATATCGGGAGCTGAATCCTCTTTACATAAGTTTGGAGGCCTATACACTACACCAAAACCATTTCTCAGTTCCCTCCGTTAACCTCACCCCATATAGAACTATATGCTGTCATCTGTTTTTCATAACATTATTAAACACCAACACTGCAATGCATCTCTTGCATAAAGCGCAACTCCTCCACCTCGCCTGCCAACTCTGTCTTGTGAAATAAACTTCTACCAGCTATCTTTGACTTCCGGATCAAATACCTTTCCTCAATATCCACCATGTTTCTGTTAAGCATTATACAAAACCCTACACTATTATTACCCTCAGGAATCTATATTGTTTAAAATAACTCGCACAGTTTGTATAGTGAGACCTTCAAGCAACTTCTTCTATTTTTTGTCCATTAGCCCTTGTTATCTCTAACTAAACCCCACCCTCACCCTCTTTTACGAATCACTTTAGCTCTTGCTTCTGAAAACTCCTCCTAGTGGTCGCAAAGTTTTCCCCTACCCCGACCCCAGTGTTACTCTCCGGTTCTCTATCTAGAAACCCTGCAGTTGCACCTACTCCCTTTCAAGGTGATTCAGACAAGATCTGAAACTCCTTTTCCTCGAAAACGCACCCCGTCCCTGCGGTAGAGGTGGTTATGTACGAAAAAAAGATGGTCCCAGATGTCGACAAAGGCCCAACCATTGGCTTTGCAATGATGTGTCTGCCGGCAACTCACAAAGCAATAGACCTGGAGTACACAGTCGTCAGCAAAGCGTCTTAGAAGGACACCACACAAAACAGGGAACCCACCCCTGTCCCTAAACTTTACCTACAGCTTCCTTGACCGCCGTCGTGAGCAATTCCTCACTTCTTACACCACTCACATCATGCCCCCAGCACCTCAGGCCAGGACGATGGGACTTTTTCCCTTGAATCGCCATGCACCTCAGCTATCTTACACTAACAGAACCTATTCCCCTTCCTGGGTAACTCACCGACTTCATGCGCATCCATTCCTGTCACAGAAACTGCTGTCCGATTTGCCTAACCTGACTATCACAACAACCAAGATTTACCTTCGAGTGATGATGTTATCGTCTACCGTCTACCTCCGTATCTTCCTCTTGCAGCCCGAGAGTACCTGAAATGCGTTCGTTGCACACAACATGTCATTGTTTACCTTTTCTCCTTTGGGCGTGTACCACCATGCTCAACCACCTGCCATTCACCATTCTTGGTGATTTATAGAGACCATCCTTCCTTAGTAGTATCACGAGGCACGTCTCCCTCAGGTACCCTCCAGGTTCATCCCTCGCATGAGTCCCTCCATTTCACTCCTCCTCCCCACTTAAAGAGAACGTAATCTCTATCTCCTGCCTTCCTCACCACGCTTTTCAAATGTTCACTTCCCTACGAAGTACCTTTTCAGGTCATCGATCGCCCAGAACAGACTTAAGCGCACGTCACACATCACTACACTCCCCGCGGACACTTCTCCCTCCATCTACCACACTGGCTTCGGGCCTCCTTCACTTCACACTCTCCCCACTTCCCTCCCCACTCACACTCTCCACAACACCCTCCTCCACAACATAACAAACACCATCGCCTCTACTAGCCATGATCGACGCTAATCTCTGCACCTGCCCACTTAATGGACCTGACTGCAACCACACACGGAGCTGCCTCCTCACACGTCTCTGCCGCTCAAAACGACAACGACTGACTCTCCTCCTCTTCAACTCCTCCGACACGATTTGACTAATTAATGATTAATTCAATGACGTTAATACCATCACTTTACATGTAGTCTTGTAAGGGACATAATGATACAAGCGACATGAAGGAGTCTCGCGACAAGAACAAAGACTCATGGCTGTTATTCAAAACATCTGTAGCTTTATTCGCTCTGTCTGTCTGTGTCATGTCCTGTCTCTTTCTGCTGTACTGTCTGTCCTGTCTGTCGTGTCTGTTTGTCTAGTCTGTTGTCTGGTCTCTGCTAATGAACTTGTAGCTGATAAAGATGTTTTATGGAACATGTACTTGGGTCGCAGGAAGAAAAGAGAAAAAACATAAGTTAAGGGACTCTCTACTCAGCCTTATAGTGGATATATTCATGTTACGGAAAGTTAGCAGGCACATTAATGCATTGTACCCCGCACGCCCAGATGTTTCCATGGCTATAAAAAAATTGTATTGTAGTCAAGCATAAAATTCCGAAAAGAAACAAAATAAACCAGATAATTAGTGGACAAGGATACTAAGAAGGTCATATCTATAAAAAACATGCTTATATTCACGACCAAATCATCTAAGGTGGTCAAATTACAATGAAAATTAGTTCTGGGCCTCAAGGGGTTAAAGGTGACGTGGAGAGGCTGTCCGTACCGGTTTTCTGTGCTTCATGTGTTATGCTGACCCTCACCTCAATCTCTGACACACTCCCCCACACTACTGCCTCTGAACCTGTAAGTGGACCCAGCTTTGTATGCCTGACTTCACTTCTGAACTGTTCCCCCCATCCTGCCTGTTAAACCCTCCCTGTTCCCCCCATCCATGTATCCTGCCTGTAACACCCATCCGACTCTATCTCCACTTCTGTACAAATCGTTATATCACAAAAGCCCAGGAAATCTATTATGTATATAGAAGAGGAATCCCATAGCATACTCATGACACGGGAAGCTCCTGGACTCATAACAACATAATAATGGTAATAATAAAACAAACATATAAATCATAAGTTAATAACACTAATAATAATCAATACCGGTACACACTAATGCATTAATGTGCCCTCACAGACTGCCAGGATACAAGGTCATAGGGTTTATGTGAGCATTAACTTACTTAATTCATGCTTCCAAAAAAAATGTACAATTGGTAGATATACATTCTTGCGCGGATTTATGATTTGAGCGGGGGGGGGGGGGTTACACGTCCCAAAAATCATTTATCTAGCGCATCCAAAAAAAATAGAAAAAAGATACAAATATATCCGAGTAAATCGGGTCTATAGATCGATATAGAGAGGCGTTTACTGATACCCTTTTCTATCATGATCTAGCCGTACGCAAAATTATGAACAATTACCGCCTACTGTTCGGACACTTTGAGACTGGGGGACGACCATCTTCACATTTCAGAGTATTTTCAGTTAATGATTAATTTATAGGTTTATGGGACCGTGTTCCTGAAAGCAAAAATATCCAAAATACGATCAAACAGGCCCGAGGATGTTTGTATCAAGAATAAGGGGCGTGCATTGCCTAGTAATGTCCTTCAGATGACCATTGCATTGTTCGGGGTGCTGGGCGGCCGTTTGCGGGAACTTTCAAAGCCTAACCGATGTATCGAGCGCTGTCACTTTTGCTCTTTGACTAAACTCCCATTTTTATTTAAGCCCTTTTCAGTTGTTGTATGAAATGTATGTTGTATCGGGTAGAACAAGAAGTAACGGATTCAAGCTGGAAAAGCGTAATTTAAAAAAAAAGAAATAGAAAAAAAACTGGTTCACAAATGGTGGTAAATGTTGGAATGGGGACTCAGTAGACAGGCGTCAGTGCGGGTCAATAGGGAGCTTTAAAAAGAGGCTGGATAATTTCATGGATGGGATGAGGAAAGGTGGATGTAGGTAGTTGTTAAGTAAACAGGAACTACCCACGTGGTAGGTCTCGCGACCTCTGTAGCTTCCTTATTTTCTTATGTTCTTATGTCTGTCTGTCTGTCTGTCTGTCTGTCGTCTGTCGTCTGCTGTCTGTCTGTCTGTCTGTCTGTCTGTCGTCTGTCTGTCTGTATGTCTGCTAGTCTGTTCTGTCTTCTGTCTGTTGTCTGTCTGTCGTCTGTCTTGTCTCTCTCTCTCTTCTCTCTCTCTCTCTCTCTCTCTCTCTCTCTCTCTCTCTCTCTCTCTCTCTCTATCTCCTCTCTCTCTCTCTCTCTCTCTCTCTCTCTCTCTCTATCCTCTCTGCCCTTTGTTATTTTGTACCCTTAATTATATATTTATTATGTATATAATGGTACATTATTGACAATAAACGTTTGATCTGATGATCTTCTCTCGCTGTATGTGGTGTGTGTGTGTGTGTGTGTGTGTTGGATAATGGTAATGACGCTGGTATGGTTGAAAGGCAGGATGCAGACAGACAGACAGACATACAAACAGACAGGACATACCAAACAGACAGAAAGACTACAAACAGACAGACCGACAGACAGACAAACAAACAGACAGACGACAGACAGACAGACAGACAGACAGACAGACAGACGGGAGGGAGGGAGGCAAGGTCGTAGGGGTGAATACAGATGCCATCGTCGTGTCCCGAGCATCTACGTGGCTTTGCTCTTCACTCATCATTCAGTGACGCCCCAGAGAGCTGACAGGCCGTTCCTGTGGTTCCTCTGCCGGGAAGAGGCAGAGTGGGCGCGACACACGTAGGATATGAGCGAGAGGAATCACCATGTATGATACCGAGGAGGAACGACATAAATTGATTGTGTACCCCGAATCTCGCTGAAAAATTTAATAAGAAGTGTATATGAAAAATAATTAGGCTGCTTAACTTCGCGAGTTATATTCCTGGGAGAAGGTATAAACGATTTTTTTTTTTTTTTTTTTGCGATGTAGTCCATAGGAGTTGAAATAACATAAATATGATGAAAAACGATTATCGTAGGATGAAATTTATAAAAGAAGTATATACGAAAAAATAAATGACGTACCTCGCTAAGTTCTTATTCTTGGCGAAGGTATATGGAAGTCTTGTCCTCTTTTTTTTCTGTCGTTTGCCACTCGAAGAGATGGTAAAAATATTGAAAATGAAGTTATTCTAGCGTGAGATTAAGGAAGACTGAAAAAACGGAAAAGAGGAAGAGGGGAAAGATCTCAAAAAGTGAGGTGTGGAATAGTGCGAGGGAAAGCAGAGAGAGAGAGAGAGAGAGAGAGAGAGAGCGTGAGAAGGAGAGAGAGAGAGGACGAGGAGATCGAGGATGATGAGAGAGAGAGGAGGAGAGAGAGACTCGCGTAGGAAGAGAGAGATCGTGAGAGAGAGAGAGAGAGAGGCACAAGAAAGCACGGCGGCAGGGTTGGTTCACACGCCAGTCCAAGCGGTCAAGTGGAAAATAGAAAAATCAGGTTTGGGCGGGGATGTGCGTATATTGGGCGGGATGTGGCGCCTGTTGCGGCGGCGATGTGGCGCGTGTTGGGCGGGAGTGGCGTAGTATTGGGCGGGATGTGGCGTATGTAGGGCGGGATGTGGCGTATGTAGGGCGGGATGTGCGGGATGTTGTCGCGTGTTGGGCGGGATGTGCGTATGTAGGCAAGGAGGGCGTATTGGGCGGGATGTGGCAACGTGTTGGGCGGGATGTGGCGGCGTGCTTGGCGGGATGTGGCGTAAAATCTTGGAGGGGCGGCGAGTGTGCGTAGTGGGCGGGAGATGTGGCGCGTGTTGGGCGGGATGTGACGCGGTGTTGGGCGGGATGTGGCGTATCTAGGGCGGGATGTGGGCGTAGTTGGGCGGGATGTGGCGCGTTTGTGGCGGGAGTGGGCCCGTGTTGGGCGGGATGTGGCTATGTAGGGCGGGAATGTGGCGTATGTTGGGCGGGATGTGGCGCGTGGTGGCGGCGGGATGTGACGCGTGTTGGGCGGCGATGTGGCGTAATGTTAGGGCGGGATGTGGCGTATGTTGGGCGGGAGCCCCTTGCGCCTGGGCGCCCAGACCCCTTTACTTTGCCTTTTTAAGTTTAAAACTTGGCGATCTCAAATTTTGAAGCTGCAACCAATTACACGTGGTCGGGTGAAGCGGGGCGACTTCCCTCCCCTCGGGGGCGGTGTTCGCCCCCTCACCTTCAGGGTACAAGTTGACATGATTCCTAGTACTAAGTCCCCCTTACTAACATGACTTCACAATATCCCCCAAAGTACTCCCCAATAAGCCCCCCTATGCACACTGCGAGCTTCAGTTCTCGCGCCCCGGGGCCTTTTGCCCCACAAAAGCGCGCCACATCCTCACACTCGTCACGTGCATTTACACGCAAAAACAAAAAAAAAAGGGGAGAGTAAGTTTGGGCAACCCCTTTTTACACGAGGTATCCGGGGGGGGGGGTCGCCAATTATATGTCCGATCGGTGACACGGCGCCAACCCAGGCCATGCCCCGGGGACACGTGGGTTAAGAAATTTAAATTTCGGATTTTAAAAACAAGATCAACATTAAAATCCTTATATAATTAACACGCTTAACTCCAATTCCTTGGTACAACAACAGTAAACCTTTTGAATGCCGGTCACAGAAGTTTTCGAGATGGGGAAACACGCGCACGTCCAAAATCTCACTCACTCCCTTTCCTTTCCTCTCTAACTTCCCCCTAAAACCACACAAAAACCCCTTTAAAGAGCACTTCTACTAGGTCATACCATCACAAAAAAGTACCCCATGAGTTTCTATACCACAAAAAGATACCCCTGAGTCTCTATAATAACCACAACGCTTCTACTGCTTTTTCCTAGCCCACACCCATACGTCCCCCCCTACTTTCACTTCCGAAAATACAGCCCACCCACATCCGTGAACTAAAATGATTTAAAAAAAAACACCTTTACAAAATACTTTCAATCCCCTTTATCAAGGGGAAGGAGGGCTACACAGCCTCCCCGTGGGCCCGCCCTTACAGTGGTCCTCACACAACACAACGATGGAATGATTGGAGTGGGGGGGAAGCAAAGGTCCGACCTGTTTTTTTATGGGTGCTATCTGGCGGCGGGGGGCCCCCTCTCGTCACCCTACTTCCTCCAAAGGGGCGGGGGTACGTCTGCCCCGGCCCTCTTGACCTCTCAAAAATACGCGGGGGAAAATGAAATTTTTTGTCACATATCATAAACCTTATCATTATCTGCCCTCTCAAAACTTCCTATAAAAAAACTCAATAAAATTGGGGAGGCAGGGCCCACCCGAGACCATGTTGTAATCATTGCAAACTATGTTTACTAATGCTTCTAAAGTTTTTTTTTAAAAAATAGATTCCAAAAATTTACCCACCCCGATGTTAACTTACGGTCGATAATTTGACTTTAGTTCTCGTCTCCCTTTTAAAAAGGGAACAACATTTCCTTTCTTCCAATATGGCACTCGCCTACTAAACCCATTTTTTTAAAAAAGTGCACTAAAGCTCACTAACAAACCCCCTTTCTTTCCCTTTTAAAACCTGGGATACACTTATCGGGCTGGTGATTTAAAAAATTCATTTTATTTACCCCCTTCCCCCATTTCCCTAGTTGTCACAATATCTTTGAGTTTCTCCTCATCGTTTCCCTTTAACATTTTTCCCTATCAGGTATCGCTGTGATCCCCGAAAAAACCTTCAGAAAAAATCATTTAATTTTTACGCATACCCTCATCCGTATTTAAGACCTCCCCCTTCCTGACCTTAACGGCCCAACAAATTCCTTGCTTGGGTTTAACAACCGATAAAACCCCTTTTGGGTAATTTTTCGCCTGCCTGCTATTTAAATTTCATACTGTTTTAAAACTCGTTTAATTTTTCACTGTCTCGCCATCTGATCTTGATCTTTGCCATCCTTTTTATACTTTTCTTTGGTACCAATCCTCCCTTGAACCTAAAAAAATGTTTTTTTTTACTCCAATTTTGTGTTTTAAATTAGTGTTTATCCATTTTAGATCACTCTTTCGGCCCTTTTTTTTCCCCCTATAAGGAAATTTCTTTTCTCTCCGAATTTATTCCTTAAAAATAAGGTAAAAACCTCATCACCCCCGCCCCCTTTCCATGTCTAACCCCTCAAATTACCCCCTCACCCCGACCTCATTCCTTTCCCTAACCACTCTAATTACCTCATCGCCCCGCCCACACTTCCATGTCTAACCGCTCTAATTACCTCCTCAGCCATGACCACACTTCCATATCTAACCGCGCCAATTACCTCCGGGTGCCTTCCTAATCCTTCAAAAGGGGCCTTTCCGCTGTCATCGCCCTGCCCTTTACCGGGGAAAAAATTTCTTCCCCTCCTCCCCACCTTTTTTAAAACCTCCGGGTGTCTTTTTAAATCCTGCATAATTGGCCTTTCTAAAATTGGGTTTTCTATGTTTATTCCACTTTTTTTTCCAACTTCCCATTTTAAGCTAAATCTTCTCATAATGGCGCTATTATCTAACTTTCCCCAAACCTCCACATTTGTAACAAAATGTCTCTATTTGTCACGATAGATCTAGAATTTATCTCCTTAGTAGGCCCCTTGATTGCTTGACTTAGGAATTTATCTGGTTATATTTAAAAATTATCTGCGTCGCTGTCCCCTAGATTAAACCCCATTTAAATTTCCCGCTATTCTTTCCTAAGTTTAAAAATCTCCCCCACGCATTTTTTTTTTTTTTTTATTTATTTTTTTTATTTTTTTTTTTTTATTTTTTTTTTTTTAATTTGGGCCTATAGCGCCTGTAGGCAGGGGTGCCCGGGGCTCGGATGGTGGCTTGGGGTTCATAGGGTCTGTGTTGGGTCCTCCCCCGTGGTGGCGGGGGAGGATTCTTATAGTGACGCCTGTGATTAAGGCTCATACCGCCCCCCCGGTCCTCCGACGCACTCGCAATCGAAGGGGAGTTGATGGCGGGCATTTGGGTGTTTTAGATCACTCACGGGGCAGAAAGGTTTTAGTTTTTTTGGGGGATCGAATGGGGTCACAAAAACGCCAGTGGGAGACGCAAAACCCCTTCGCTACCGCCCCCCCGAATAGCGATTAATCTGCAGGCTGTTTTGTCTTCCCATATGGAGCTGAATCCTCTTTACAAAATTTTGGGGAGGCCTTACCTACCCCCAAAACCATTTCTCAGTTCCCTCCGTACCTTCCCCTATAGATCATGCGTCTCTGTTTTTATAACATTATTAACACAAAACCCGCAAAGCATTCTTGCTAAAGCGCAATCCCCCACCTCGCCCGCCAACTCTGCCCCTTTTGGAAAAAACTTAACCCGCTATCTTGATTCCCGGGTCAAATCCTTCCTCACTATCCAACCCGTTTCTGTTAATGCTATTTATCAAAATCCTTACCTATTTTTTACCCCCGGGAAAACATTTGTTTAAAAAAATCCCAGTTTGTATAGTAACCTTTAAGCAACTTCTCTTTTTTTTTTCCATTATCCCTTTATCTCTAACTAAACCCCCCCTCCCTCCTTTTTACGAATCCTTTAGCTCTCTCCTTCTGAAACTCCTCCTAGTTCGCAAATTTCCCCCACCCCGACCCGTGTCTACTCCCCGGTTCTCATCTTTAAAACCCGCAGGGACCACCTCCCTTTCAAGGGGTTCAGGAAAGATCTGACTCCTTTCCTCGAAAATGCACCCCCTCCCGCGGTAGAGGGGGTTATGTCCGAAAAAGAGGGCCCACTGTGACAAAGGCCCCCCCCTTGGCTTTTCAATGATGTGTCTGCCGGCAACTCAAACAATAGCCCTGGAGTACCACAAGTCTCAGCAAAAGGGCTTGAAAAGGGCACCAACACCACAGGGGAACCCACCCCTGTCCCCAATTTACCCACAGCTTCCTTGAAACCCCCTAGCAATTCCTCACTTTTTCACACTCAAATCATTTCCCCCCCCTCAGGGGAGACGAGGACTTTTTCCCTTGTCCGCCTCCTCCTATTTATCACAACATAACCCATTTCCCCTTCCCCCGGGTAACTCACCACTTCATGGCATTTTTTTTTCCCTTCCCCGTCCGAACCTGCTGTCAGTTGCCAAACTGACTATCACCAAAAACCAGATTTTTTCCTTGAGTGATGATGTATCTCTACCGTCCCCTTTCCTCCGTTCTTCCTCTTGCAGCCCCAAGTACCTGAAAAAGCGTTGTGCACACAACATGGGCATTGTTTCTTTTTCTCCTTTGGGGTGTACCACCCTGCTCAAAACCCCCTGCCATTCACCATTCCTTGGTGATTTTCTAGAGACCACTCCTTTAGTAGTATCCCGAGGCCCTCTCCTCAGGTACCCCTCCAGTTTATCCTCGATGAGTCCCTCCCCTCACTCCTCCTCCCCAACTTAAAAGAACGTATCTCTAACTCCTCTTCCTCACCCGCTTTTCAAATCGTTCACTTCACTTTCGAAGTACCTTTTTGGTCACGATCGCCCCAGAAAAACTTAAACGCCCCCTGCACACACTTCACTACCCTCCCCGGACACTTTTCCCCCCCATCTACCACACTGGGTTGGCCCCCTTCCTTCACCCCTCCTCCACTTCTCCTCCCATCCACACCTCCCCAACACCCTCCCCCCCAAAACTAAAACACCCTCGCCTCTACTAGCCATGTCGCCCCTAATCTTGCACCTGCCCCATTAATGGACCGATAACACACCGGACTGCCTCCCCACATCCTTGCCGCTCCCCAAAAGACAAAGACTGACTCCCCCTCCTCCCTTTAACTCCTCGACAAAGATTGCAATTGAATGCTTAATTTAATGACGTTAATTACACCTTTACATTAGGCTTTTAAAGGGCATAAGTACAAGCGACATGAAGGAGTCTCGCGCCAAAACAAAATATGCTGGTATTAAACATTGTACTTTTTTCGCTCTGTCTGTCTGTGTCTGTCTGTCTCTTTTTTGTCTTCCCGTCTGTCCCTTTTTTCGGGCTGGCGTTTGTCGTTTCTGTCGTCCTGTCTAATTCTTGTAGATGTCAAAGCTGTTTTTTGGAAAATTTTACTTTGGGGCGCAGAAAGAGAAAAAAATAAATTAAGGACTCTCTACTCAGTCCTTATAGTGGATATATTTTTTACGGAAAGTTAGCAGGGACTTATGCATTTAACCCCTTCAGCCCAATGTTTCCTGGCTAAAAAAAAATTGTTGTTGTCAACCCATAAAATTACGAAAAGAAACAAAAAAAACCAGATTAATTAGGGACAAGGATACAAACGGTCATATCTATTAAAACATTGCTTATATTCACTACAAATCATCAATGGGGTCAAATTAAATGAAAATTACGTTCGGGGGCTAAAAGGGGTTTAAAGGTACAGGGGGAGGCGTCGAACATGTTTTCTGGTTTTCTGTGTTATCTGACCTCACACCCCTCTCATGACAACTCCCCCACACTACCTGCTTGCCTGTAATTGTACCCAGCTTTGTATCCCCCCCCCCACTTCTAAAATTTCCCCCCCCTCCTGCGTTTCATCCCTCCCTGTTCCCCCCACCCCTTTGTATCCTCCCTTAACACCCCATCCCTCCCCTTCCCCACTTCTGTACAAATAGTTATATCCAAAGCCCCAGGAAATTATGTATATAGGGGGGAACCCAAAGCATACTCAGACCGGGGAAGCCCCTGGACTCAAAACACACATAAAAATGGTAATAATACAACCATAAAATATAATTTAATAACACTAATATAATAAAATACCGGTACCCAATGCTTAATGGCCCCCACAACTGCGGATACAAGGTCATGGGGTTTATTGTCATTAATTTCCCTTTTCATGGTTCCCAAAAAAAAATTAATTGGTAATATTACATTTTTGCTGGGGTTTTATTGATTGAGCGGGGGGGGGGTTACACTCCAAAATCATTTATTGCGCATCAAAATAAAAAAAAAAGATCCAAAATCCAAAAATCGTCTATGTCGATAAGGGGGGGGTTTTAAACTGTACCCTTTTCTATCAGATTCAGCCGTACTCAAATTATGAAAATTCCCCCTCCTGTCGGAACTTTGAGACGGGGACGAATCTTCACTTTCATGAGTATTTTTCATTTAAATGATTAATTTATGGGTTTTTATTGGCCTTTTTTTCCATGAAGAAAAAAAATCCAAAATACGATACAAAACCCGGCCCCCCCCCGAGGTTTTTTGTATCAAGAAAAAGGGGGGCGTGCACTCCCTAGAAGCCCTTAAATGCCCTTTTCTTGTTAGTGGTGCTGGGGGCCTTTTGGGAAATTTAAAAAGCTAACGATGTCTCGAGCGCTGTCACTTCTGTTTTGTAAACCCCCATTTTTATTAACCCCTTTTTCATTGTTGATTAAAAAGTATTGTTGTATCGGGTAGAAAAAAAGAAGTAAGGGTTTCAAGTGGAAAAGCGTTTTTTAAAAAAGAAATAAAAAAAAACGGTTCCAAATAGGGTGGTAAATGTTGGAATGGACTCGTAGACAGGGGGTCATGCGGGTCAAGGGGGGTTTAAAAGGGGTGGTAATTTCATGGATGGGGATGAAAGGGGGATTAGGGATGTTAAATAACAGGGAACTACCAGTGTAGGTCCGCGACCCCTTGTAGCTTCCCTTTTTTTCTTATGTTCTTATGTCTGTTGTCTGTCTGTTGTCTGTCTGTCTGTCTGTCTGTCTGTCTTTCTGTCTGTCTGCTGTCTGCCCGTCTGTCTGTCGTCGTTGTCTGTCTGTTTCGTCTGCTGTCTGTCTGTCTGTCTGTCGTCTTCTCTTTCTCTCTCTCTCTTCCTCTCTCTCTCTCTTCCCTCCTCCTCCTCTCTCTCTCTCTCCTCTTCTCCTCTCTCCTCTCTCTCTTCTCTCTCTCTCTCTCTCTCTCTCTCTGCCCTTTGTCATTTTGTCCCTTTAAATTTTTATTATTTTGTATAAGTGAATTATTCACAAAAAACGTTTTGATCTGATGACTCTCTCGTGTATGTGTGTGTGTGTGTGTGTGGTGTGTGGATATGGTAAAAGATTGGGCTGGTTGAAAGGCGGATGCAGACAGACAGACAGACTAAACAACAGACATACAAAGACAACGCATACAAAAAGACAGACGACGAAAGACAAACAACGACAACAGACAGACGACAGCAGACAGAAAACAGACAGACAGACGGGAGGGAGGGAGGGGAAAGGGCGTAGGGGTAATACAGATGCCATGTCGTGTCCCAGCACTACGTGGCTTTGCTCTTCACCATCTTCATGACGCCCCAAGGCTGACAGGGGTGTTCCGGGGCTTCCTCGTCCCGGGAGAGGCAGTGGCGCGACACACGTAGGGTTACGAGGAACACCCATGTATTCCGGGAGGAAATAACATAAATAGATGAAAAAATCTCGCTTGATAAAATTTAATAGAAGTTATATGAAAAATAATTAGGCTGCTTACTTGCGGTTTTTATTCCCGGAAGGTATAAGGATTTTTTTTTTTTTTTTTTTGCGATGTATGTCCCAGGGTGAAATAAAAAAATAGATAAAAGAATATGTAGGATGAAATTTTAAAGAATTTTACGAAAAAAAAGACTTACCTCGCTATTTTATTTTTGGCGAAGGTATTGGAATCTTGTCCTCTTTTTTTTTTTTTCTTTTTCACTCGAAGAAGATGGTAAAATATTGAAAAGAAATTATTCTACGTGAGATTCAAGGAAAAACTGAAAAAACGGAAAAAAAGGAAGAGGGGGAAAATTCAAAAGTGAGGGTGGAATAGTGCGAGGAAAACAGAGAGAGAGAGAGAGAGGAGAGAAGAGAGAGAGAAGAGAGAGAGAGAGAGAGAAAGAGAGAAGAGAGAAGAGAGAGAGAGAGAGAAGAGAGAGGGGAGGCAAAAAAAGTCACGGCGGCAGCGGTTGGTTCCCAGCCCGTCCAAACGGTCAGTGAAAATAGAAAAATCAGGTTGGTGGCGGGGTGTGGCGTTATTTGGGGGGATGTGGCGCGTGTTGGGCGGGATGTGGGGCCGTGTTTGGGGGGGTGTGGGTGTATTGGGGGGGGATGTGGCGTAGTAGGGCGGGATTGGCGTATGTAGGGCGGGATGTGCGGGATGTGGCGCGTGTTGGGCGGGATGTGGCGTATGTAGGGCAAGATGTGGCGTATGTTGGGCGGGATGTGGCACGTGTTGGGCGGGATGTGGCGCGTGTTGGGCGGGATGTGGCGTATGTAGGGCGGGATGTGGCGTATGTTGGGCGGGATGTGGCGCGTGTTGGGCGGGATGTGACGCGTGTTGGGCGGGATGTGGCGTATGTAGGGCGGGATGTGGCGTATGTTGGGCGGGATGTGGCGCGTGTTGGGCGGGATGTGGCGCGTGTTGGGCGGGATGTGGCGTATGTAGGGGGGGGATGTGGCGTATGTTGGGCGGGATGTGGCGCGTGTTGGGCGGGATGTGACGCGTGTTGGGCGGGATGTGGCGTATGTAGGGCGGGATGTGGCGTATGTTGGGCGGGATGTGGCGCGTGTTGGGCGGGATGTGGCGCGTGCTGGGCGGGATTGTGGGCGCGTGTTGGGCGGGATGTGGTGGTGTAGTGGTGGTGGTGGTGGTGGTGGTGTAGTGGTGATGGTGATGGTGGTGTAGGTGGTGGTGGTGATGGTGGTGGTGGTAGTGGTGGTGATGGTGGTGTGGGGGTGGTGGTGGTGGTGGTGGTGGTGTGGTGGTGGTGGTGGTGGTGATGGTGGTGGTGGTGGTGGGTGGTATGGTGGTGGTGGTGGTGATGGTGGTGTGGTGGTATGGTGGTGGTGGTGGTAATGGTGGTGGTGGTGGTGGTATGGTGGTGGTGGTGGTGATGGTGGTGTGGTGGTATGGTGGTGGTTGTGGTGGTGGTATGGTGGTGGTGGTGTTGGTGGTGGTGTGGTGGTGGTGGTGGTAGTGGTGGTATTTCATAATTGTTAAATGCGAATCAAGCTCCAAGCTCCCTTCGCTCGCTTGGACAACTCCTCTCTGTACCCACGGCTGAAATGGCATATTTAACACCTCACACACACCCTACCACGTATATAACACCACGCTAACCCTAAATAACACCTATAACGGCATTAGAAACACGAGTTATAGTGGTTATATGAGGCCTAACACAAGCAGCCTGTCTCCTCGGCTCAGATTGTTATTGTGAGGACTACGAGTCGAAAACATTTTATTTCCGCTACACTAATGCACTACTTTCCCACTGCAGTAAGGTCGCCAGGCACAATATATTACGAATTTTAGCATAAATGCTAAAAACTCGCTTCGCTCGCTTGGACAATGAGTTAAGAGACGAAATATAACCTTTTGTGCCAAATTTCTTCCTTTACGCCTGTAGCATTCCCCACAAAAGTAGTCACAAGAAGAAGAAGAAGAGGAAATATTTTACAAGCCTATATGACACCTGATTTCGGCAGAAATAGGTGTCCAAGCTCGCTTCGCTCGCTTGGACAATAACATGAAGTGCTCCGAACTATGTAAGTTGAGAAACTGTGACAACCAGCCACAGGATGATGAAGACGATGACCCACAAGTGATGGACGATGATGTTGAAATGGAAGAACTTGACTTTGAATAACTCTAAAAGTAAAGCAAATGACAAGAATTACTGAGAACATTACGTAGACTGTTTGTACATTTTAATACTGTTTCTGGATTGAAGTGTCTAGTGCAATGAAACAATTAAATATTCAACTAAAAGATGGTGTTTAGTTCATTCATTCAAACCTCCTAAATTGTAAGCATTCAAGATATCAACTCAGCTTATCGTGAGATCTGACTAGAATACAGTCAGTTTTTGCAATCTTATTTTGGTATATATGTGTCATCATGGTCACCTATACTATACAGTCATAATTATATGTTGACTAATAATGGCTACATACGATCCCTCTGTCTGAATATGGAGGTATTGAATATGAAAACAATACTTATAAATATCAATTACTTATCTGATTGCAAAGATATAGCAATGCGTATATTATCGGCATTATAAGATTTTGGCTCAAAAAGTACAAAATCTTTTGATTTGACCAAACTTGTTACTACAATGGCATTATATGAACATAATTAAAGCTAAAAAAACAAATGGCACTTGGCATACCTCTGTAGAACCATGACATGCAGTCCTAACATGAATGTACCCCTTACAGGTTTTACCGCATTTGGCGGGATTTGTTCGCCAATAGGTGGTCTGTTCAATAGGCGATAAAAATATGAAAGCTGCTAAATCCGACTGCTACCAGGGCAAAATAAGTTCCTGAATACCATAACTTTCCAATGATACCAATAAGGCTTTGCCATCTTGAGTGTACCGGTTGGCTAAAAATGGGAGTTCACCTGACGGACTAGACGAAGGGATGGGGAGGCCGTGGCTGGTGTGGTGTGAACATAAGAACATAAGAAAATAAGGAAGCTACAAGAGGCCGTGAGACCTACACGAGGTAGGTAGTTCCTGTTACTTAACACTACCTACATCCACCTTTCACCCCCATCCATGAAATTGTCCAGCCTCCTTTTAAAGCTCCCTATTGACTCCGCACTGACCACCTGACGACTGAGTCCATTCCAATCATTTACCACCCTATTTGTGAACCAGTTTTTCCCTATTTCCTTTTTAAATCTACGCTTTTTCTGTTTGAATCCGTTACGTCTGTGTGGGGGGTGAACAGACTGGTGCTGGGAGGCATGCAAGGAGGAAGGAAGGAAGGAAGGAAGGATGGGATTGAGGTCAGGAGGTCATCATGTCACCGGGGTTAACAGAATACAATTAGTGGACTAGCGGGTCGTGTTGTAAGGTTATGATGTCCTATGGCGGGCAGTGGCACCTATACGCTTCAAGACATTCTCCTTTTTTTCTAGGTTTAGTATTAACAAGATAAGTAGATGTCGTTGGGAAGAATAAGAGAGAGAGAAGCTTCCTTATTTTCTTATGATATTGTTCTAAGGAGAAAGAGAACAGAGGTAGAAATTAGACTGCTTTAGTCAGAGGTCCTCGTTGAAGCCTCACTACCGATAAACAAGTGTCTCCATTCCCTGCCTATAACTTATAATATATCTCTCTCTCTCTCTCTCTCTCTCTCTCTCTCTCTCTCTCTCTCTCTCTCTCTCTCTCTCTCTTCTCTCTCTCTCTCTCTCTCTCTCTCTCTCTCTCCTCTCTCTCTCTCTCTCTCTCTCTCTCTCTCCCTCGCTCGCTCGCTCGCTCGCTCCTGCTCGCTCTCCTCTCTCTCTCTCTCTCTCTCTCTCTCTCTCTCTCTCCTCTCTCTCTCTCTCTCTCCTTCTCTCTCTCTCTCTCTCCTCTCTCTCTCTCTCTCTCTCTCTCTCTCTCTCTCCTCTCTCTTCTCTCCTCTTTTCTCTCTTCTCTCTCTCTCTCTCTCTCTCTCTCTCTCTCTCTCTCTCTCTCTCTCTCTCTCTTCTCTCTCACATATATATCTTATCTCCCTCTTAAAGTCATGATGCTGCTTCTATACCGCTTCCCCGCCCTCCCTCTCTATATAGGGATAGTATAAGTTGAAAATGTTTGATAGCTTGGGGAAGTGGATGAAGGGCGCGAGAGGAGGAAGTGGGGAGGTGATGGGGCAATGGGGAAGGGGAAAATAAAAATATAAGAGACGTTGGGATTTGTGAGTGTGAGGCTTTTAATAGGCCAGGACACTGTCGTGGTGGCCCTTGACATAGCGGGTGCCTTTGACAGGGTGTGGCACGGAGGCCTTCTCGAAAAACTCCGAGCAAAAGGCATCCAGGGTGACCTCCTGCTGCTCCTGGGGAACTACCTGCAGGGAAGAACCCTCCAGGTCGTCGTTAACGGGCAGGCCTCTGAGTCCCTGCCAGTGGAAGCATCAGTCCCACAGGGCTCTGTGCTGGGGCCAGTCCTGTGGAACATCTACGTGGACGATCTTCTCCAGCAGCTGCCAGCAGTCTCGGCTTACACTGATGACTGTACTCTCTCCTGCTCCTACCCGCGACATGACAGCGGGCGTGCTGCTGATGAGGTCAATCAGCAGCTGAGTGTTATACAGGAGTGGGGTACACGTTGGCAGGTGAACTTTGCTCCGGAGAAGACACAGGCAATGGTGGTTTCTCGGTCCCCCGCTGCCGGGCCAGCAGTGGAAGGGAGGATGCGGTTTGGTGGCGTTCCTCTCCCACTCCAGGAAGCCGTCAAGGTTCTGGGAGTAGAGGTGGACCGAGAGCTAAGGTTTGACGGCCACATCAAACACATTGCAAAAAAGGCCTCTCACAGGGTCTCTGCCCTGCGAAGGGTAGCCAGCTTCCTCGACAGGGGAGGGAAGCTCTTGCTCTACAAGGCCCAGATACGGCCTTACTTAGAGTACGCCGCCCTCTCCTGGATGTCGTGTGCAGCCTCGCACACTCGGAGGCTGGACAGCATCCAGCGTCGAGCCCTGCGACTGGTGGATGCTGCAGACCCCCCAGACCCCCCAGACCCACCAGCCCAGTTCGAGTCGGTGAGTCCTCTCGACTCACTGGAACACCGCAGGGATGTCGCGGCGCTTGTGGTATTCCACAAGGCACAGGTGCAGGGAGTGCCACACCTGGCTGAGTTACGACAGCCTCCGAGAGTCGCCACGCGAAGCACGAGAACGGTGCTTACCAGTGGTGATGCAGTGGAGGTGCCGCGTTCTCGTGCCAGCCAGCACCAACGCACCTTTGTGGGCCGCGTCTCCAGGATGTGGAACATTTTCACGGCCGCTGTCCCTCCCATCCAGGAGATGAACACACAAAGTGTAAAGTTGGCGGCCAATCGGTGGAGACTGTTGAAGCCCATCCCGCTGAGGCTAGTGATCCTGTGACACTAGTGACAGCAACAGTGCCTCAACAAACACTTTAGTGATGCATATCATATAATGTTAGTTTTTAGGTCTTTATATTTATGTGTAAATTGCCCTTAAGATAGGTAGCACACGACAGTGCACCTTTGGGCTTTAGTTATATGTATGTTTAAAAAAAAATAAAAAAATAAAATAAAAAATAAGAATCTGTAAAAGGGGGCAAGTGGTGTGGAAATTTGTTATTTATATTGCTGCATCTAGTTTAGTGTAACGCCTTCAGAATAGTTTGTTGCTTGTGTTTAAATGCATTCGGCAGCTCTTATTTATTCATCATTCTTCTTGTATGTGTGTGTGTGCGTGTGTGTGTGTGTGTGTGTGTGTGTGTGTGTTGTGTGTGTGTGTGTGTGTGTGTGTGTGTGTATGTGTGTGTGTGTGTGTGTGTTGTGTGTTGTGTGTGTGTGTGTGTGTGTGTGTGTGTGTGTGTGTGTCTGAGCGAGCGATTTCTTAACGATCATTTATCTCCTGAATTAGATTTAGGAGGTCGATAAATTTCACACACACACACACACACACACTGCCCGTGTGGTACGGTGGTATAGTCGATATGTCTTTTGACGATCACGGTTTGAAATATTTTCTTGGGAAAACAAGCAGTTACTGTTCCCCTTAAGCAAGGGGATGGGTGTGTGTGGCGTGAGATATCAGCCTTACCCATAGTTCGGTGATTTATGAAGTCTAAACTCTGGAAAAACGTAGATTAAAAAGGAAATAGGGAAAAACTGGTTCACAAATAGGGTGGTAAATGATTGGAATGGACTCAGTCGTCAGGTGGTCAGTGCGGAGTCATTAGGGAGCTTTAAAAGGAGGCTGGATAAATTCATGGATGGGGATGAAAGGTGGATGTAGGTAGTGTTAGGTGACAGGAACTACCACGTGCAGGTCTCACGGCCTCTTGTAGCTTCCTTATTTTCTTATGTTCTTATATTATGTTCTTTTTGGGAAGGTATAGCAGCTGGCGGTCACGTGTCCAGCACATGATCAGGCTATGGGTTGTTTGCACACACACACACACACACACACACACACACACACACCTGGACCGGCCGCCACACCTCACCGGCCATATGTCTTGCCTCGAGGGAGATAACTGGAGCCACAGCTCAGGAATCTTGCAGTTTAATCCACGCCCAGGAGAGATGGCGAGTTTCCGCTACATTTACCTCTTTGTAGATAAACTTTTGCCAGTTGTTATTCTCTTGCCTGGCTGGCTGGCTGGCTGGCTGACTGACTGACTGACTGACTGACTGACTGGCTGGCTGGCTGGCTGGCTGACTGGCTGGCTGGCTGGCTGGCTGGCTGGCTGGCTGACTGACTGACTGACTGACTGACTGGCTGGCTGACTGGCTGGCTGGCTGGCTGGCTGACTGGCTGGCTGGCTGGCTGGCTGACTGACTGACTGACTGACTGATTGACTGACTGACTGACTGAGTGGGTGATCGAATACCTATATGTTTGTTTAAGTGCCTTTCCTTGTGGATAGCTGGATTTCTGGCTATTTTTCTTATCGTCTGGTTTGCAAGTAGCAGGTTGTCTGACGGAATGTTTGGTTTGGTGGGTGGCTGGCTGGGAGTTTGGGCGTTAGTGGGGTGTTAGACATGTTGGTGGCCAGTGGGAAGTCAGTGGCAGGTAGGTTGGGGGGTTGGCTGGTTGGGGTTGAGTGGCTGGTTGGGGGTGAGTGGGGAGTCAGTGGCTAGCAGGATGGGGGTGGGTGGCTGGTATGCTGGTTGGGACTGAGTATATTGGTTGGTTGGTTGGCTGGTTGGGGGTGGGTGGCAGGTTTAGGATGAGTGGGAAGGCTGACTGGTTGGGGGTGAGTGGGGTGGGTGGCAGGTTTGGGGTGAGTTGGGGATAGCTGGATGATCGTCCTGCTATATGTGTACATAATAGCTGGCCTGAATGTGTGACTGGGTGCACGTATGGCCGAGTGTTCGCCTGGGTGGCTCTGCGCTGGGATGATTGAATGGCACCGTGACACTTTATTAAACCGACTGAATGCCTGAATGACGGCCGTTGCGGCAGAATGGTGAGGTAAATGACTGCCTGGCTTACCGACGTCATGGCTGGCTGGTTGTGTGGGTTTTTTTTTTTTGCGGTTGTGTGGGTATTTTTGGTTTGTGGTTGTGTGGGTATTTTTGGTTTGCGGTTGTATGGGTATTTTTGGTTTGCGGTTGTGTGGGTATTTTTGGTCTGCGGATGTGTGGGTATTTTTTTGTGTGGTTGTGTGGGTATTTTTGGTTTGCGGATGTGTGGGTATTTTTGATTTGCGGTTGTGGAGTTATGTTTGGATTGCAGTTATGTGGCTGATTTTTGTTTGCTTGTGTGACTGACTGGCGTTATTTTATCTGAATGTTATATTTCATCAGCTTGATAAATAATCCACTGAATGACTTACGAGTCGTCCTCTTTATTCGTGTATTTGTATATATTTTTTATCATGTCATTCTTAATAGCCAAGGCGACTAAAATACACCTACACACTTTTTTGTGTTGATTTTCTCGTTGTCTTGTTGTATTCTCTTCTCGTTTATTCTCATTTAAAGAAAATTTGTTACTTTGCCTCTCGTCTTCTACTATCGAATCATTTCCTTTACTTTATTCTGCCTTTACTTTCCTCTTACCTGGTTGCAAGTGTTTCTTTATCCCTTTTCCATTCTCTCTCTCTCTCCTCTCTCTCTCTCTCTCTCTCTCTCTCTCTCTCTCTCTCCTCTCTCTCTCTCTCTCTCTCTCTCTCTCTCCTCTCTCTCTCCCTCTCTCCTCCCTCCTCCTCCCTCCCTCCCTCCCTCCCTCCCTCCCTCCCTCCCTCCCTCCCTCCCTCCCTCCCTCCCTCCCTCCCTCCCTCTCTCCTTCCTCTCTCTCTCCTCTCCTCTCTCTCTTCTCTCTCTCTCTCTCTCTCATCCTCTCTCTCTCTCTCTCTCTCCTCTCTCTCTCTCTCCTCTCTCCTCTCTCCTCTCCTCTCTCTCTCTCTCCTCTCTCTCTCTCTCCTCCCTCTCTCTCTCGCTCTCCCTCCTCCTCCCTCCTCCCTCCCTCCTCCCTCCCTCCTCCTCCTCCCTCCCTCCCTCCTCTCTCCTTTCTCTCTCTCTCTCTCTCTCTTCCTCTCCTACTCTCTCTCGTCTCTCTCTCTCTCTCTCTCTCTCTCTCTCTCTCTCTCTCTTCTCTCTCTCTCTCTCTCTCTCTCTCTCTCTCTCTCTCTAATCTATAGCAGTAATTTACCTTCGCTCGTTTTTAAAGTCCTGTAAACGCACCACGAATAATTTGAATGCAGTGTTTACAATCCGCGTTAGGGAGGTCTTGCATGCCCGGGCCGGTGAGCGAGTGCGTCTGGCGGGCCCTCAATGGTTTCCTTACTTTACTACGCGGGTCATCGTAAATATGTGTTTTCCCTCGCCTACGTGTGGCTGCATTATCTCCCCGGCATTGCTTGAGTTTTGCATAGATAATTCTGACTTTTATTTAACGCCTCTTTGGTCCCAGGGAATTTTTGGTCGAGTTAAGGTTAAGTCTAAAGGTTTGCGATAAGACCTGTGCTTTGTTGGGGCTTCGCGCAACCCTTCACGGAAAAGTGTGTGTTGGTGTGATTACAGTTTTTTTCATAAATCTGTTCGTGCAATATATATAGGTTATGTATATTTATTCAAACACGCACACACACACACATAAACATACACACACACACACACACACACACACACACACACACACACACACACACACACACACACACACACACACACACACACACACACACACACACACACACACACACACACACACACACACACACACACACACACACACACACACACCGCGCGATGGTCAGGTTGATAACGTTCTGGTCTCTCACTCTCTGGGTAGGCGGTTCGAATCCTCGCGCTCCCGGGGATTTTTCACTTGACAAATTCGGGCGGTTTCTGTCCCCCTTGAGCAAGGAGATCGGGGTGTGTGGTGTGTGAGGTCCCAGCATTGCCCAAAGATCGGTAATAATGAGCTCCAAGCTCGCACTGAGAGGGTGAAACTGGCGATCGCGAGCCAGCTCGCGTGGACAAAGACCATGGGTGAATGACACACACACACACACAACACACACACACACACACACACACCACACACACAACCCCGCGCGATGGTCAGGTTGATAACGTTCTGGTCTCTCACTCTCTGGGTAGGCGGTTCGAATCCTCGCGCTCCCGGGGATTTTTCACTTGACAAATTCGGGCGGTTTCTGTCCCCCTTGAGCAAGGGGATCGGGGTGTGTGGTGTGTGAGGTCCCAGCATTGCCCAAAGATCGGTAATAATGAGCTCCAAGCTCGCACTGAGAGGGTGAAACTGGCGATCGCGAGCCAGCTCGCGTGGACAAAGACCATGGGTGAATCACACACACTCACACACACACACACACACACACACACCACACACACACACACACACACACACACACACACACACACACACACACACACACACACACACACACACACACACACACACACACACTTTTCATATAAACTTTGAATATATATATTTTCATAATCATTTCACAGCGCGTTACTGTTATAATTAATGGAAATGTGAAGCGCTTCTTTCTGTTAATACGTAATGATAGACTGAACTCTGTCTCTCTCTTCCTTCCATGCCGTCCTCGTACACTGTTAAAGGTCCTCCCGCCCAGCTTTCATTTGGTTATCGTTCTGTAAAGGTGAGTTGAGTCCTGTTTGTCAGGTTTATATCTGGTTGAAGATAAAGTTTTTACTAACTTGGGTAAACTTTGCACAAACCTCGCTAATCCTGTTGAGTGTAGGAGCTCAGTGTGTGAAGGCAACACCCCACTAGCTGATAACAAGTATATACCTGAGCCAATCATCTGCGCGTTTCAGGAGCATTGGCAGGAAACTCTGGCCTTTCAGTGAGTTCCGCCATTTAAATAGGCCTTTCACGTCCCCCGTCACGTCTCGGGCTGTGAAATCATGCCACTTGCTTTCAGTGGTTGGCCGGTCGGTTACAGAAGGCACGTGGGAATGAAATAAACATCTGTGGTGCCAGGCGTGGTCACGTGTAGACGACGAGAACATGGCCATCAATAAGCAAAAGCCGCGCGCAAGAGTGAGCGGAAAGGAAGAGGCGGAGGGAGGAATGGAGGAAATAGAACAAAGGAAGAGAAACGGAGGAAGAACGAGATCAAGAAAGAACGATAGGATGATAGGCAAAAAAGAGTCCACGGGGAAGGAACATACAAGAATAATTGAGGGAAATAGGCAAGGGAGAATAATTCCATAACTCACTTGAGCTGAACTGCATATTACCCTTCATTATGTGTGTGTGTGTGTGTGTGTGTGTGTGTGTGTGTGTGTGTTTGTGTGTGTGTGTCGGTGGGTGTGGATGTGTGTATGTGTGTGTGGAGAGAGAGAGAGAGAGAGAGAGAGAGAGAGAGAGAGAGAGAGAGAGAGAGAGGAGAGAGAGAGAGAGAGAGAGAGAGAGAGAGAGCAGATATACATTGATTAGAACAGAGAATGTCTCGCTCCACTCTTTTCCTCCCTGTTCCATTATGTCGCCTTGCACGCTTTCCACTCCAACCCTCTTTCCCTCCATCACTACCCACACACCCACTCTTTCCCTCCATCACTACCCACACACCTACTCTTTCCCTCCATCACTACCCACACACCTACTCCTTCCCTCCATCACTACCCACACACCCACTCTTTCCCTCCATCACTACCCACACACCCACTCTTTCCCTCCATCACTACCCACACCCCTACTCTTTCCCTCCATCACTACCCACACCTCTACTCTTTCCCTCCATCACTACCCACACCCTACTCTTTCCCTCCATCACTACCCACACACCTACTCCTTCCCTCCATCACTACCCACACACCCACCGTTTCCTTCCCTCCACCGTCACGTCACTTCTCTCTTCATCTCACTAGTGTGTCCATTCATCTCCTTTCCTTCATTATCACATCGCCTTTCCTTCTCTTTCCACTCGCTTCACTAAAACCATCACATCCTTGTACTCTTTTCTTGCCTCATCTCAGGGTTTCTTCGGCCACTCGACGATGGATTTGACAGTTGCTCTTTAGTGGGACTTGAACTCGGGATTTTCTGCTCACGTACCAGGTTCTTGTCGATCGCATTAAAGAAGGTCTAAAAAGTTGCTCTCGTTATTCGGTGTCTTTTAATCCCGTCAATTAGTTCGTTCTCCTCCTCGCCCACCAATAACATCGCCGCCTCCACCGAGTGTGACATTCTCTCCTCGTGTTCAGGTCGCAGAGGAAATCAAGCTGACGCCTTACCTTCCAGCCTCACATGCACCACTACCGCCAAATTATCTCCTGTCGGCTGAAATTCTGTGTCTGGCCTGAGTTGCCTTGGTTGCTGTTGAGTAATAGATGATTTTTTGCATCGTCTCTGAAGCCTCTTTTGTGGTCAGTGTTGACGAAATTTTACAGTGAGTTGCTTGGTTGTTGGGCGGTTGTCAGGGAAGTGTTGTTTTTAGAATGTAAGTAACACATAGATATATTTCGGTAGTTTCTATTGGGGGTCTCGATTATTTTGGAATGATTACAGTTTGTTTTTCCCTATCTATATCAGAAAAAAAATATTAGTAACGTGTTATTCTTTGCCATTCTTGATGATAATTCAATCGTCAACAATCGTAAGTGTTGTCCCCTTGATTTTGAACTCCATGGTATCACGTTTTAGTTTCTTCGTGAATGTATGAGTGTGTGTGTTGCGGGCGGGGAGGTAGGTGTTAATTCTTTGGTGAAGGTGTGAAGGTAGTTTCTATTGGGGTCTCGATTCTTATACACCGATTACGGTTTGTTTACACTTGGTGGTCGCAGCCTCATTGTGTGACCCGCCGCCACCCTAACCCGCCACACTCACTTTGGCTTAGAGCTTGAAAAACAAATGACTGAGATGGTGTTCCCGAGTTCCCATATCTTCCTACCTTCTTTCCTTCCAACTGAGCCCGTCAGGATGGCAAGGTTGGTAGAGACGTGAGTTCGCAATGTGCAGCGTCCCTGTGCATTCGGTCAGCGGTTCGAGTCCGCCTAGTTCGTGCTGACGTGGCGGCGCTTTGTATAGTCAATAACCTTGTAGTTGGTACTTGCAAAGTGTCTAGATAGGATGAAAATCTTATCTTATCTTATCCTTCCAACTGATTCCTCCCCTCCTCTCCCTCCCTCCCTCGTTCCGTCTCTCCTTGTGTGTCTTACAGGAACTACCACTTGTAGGTCTCACTGCCTCTTGTAGCTTTCTTATTTCCTTATGTTCTTATGTTCTACCATCTGGAATCCGTTCCCGAGCATGTTCCGTTCCGTTCACATAACACAACGACAGAACGCTGAGAAGTGTGTGTGTGTGTGTGTGTGTGTGTGTGTGTGTGTGTGTGTGTGTGTGTGTGTGTGTGTGGTTTTTTTTGTCGTCGTCACCCGTCACGTTCCTCTGGGCAAAATTTTACTCAACAAAATATTCTTACACGTCATTTAAAATCGCACACGTCAGCACCTCAGCCCATCTCTCAGCCTTTAAGGGAAGGCCGCTCAAAATGTAAGGTGTGTATTTGCGCGTCATAATGGCATTTCACTCCATTAATATTCTGCTTGCCTGTTACTGTTATTACATCGTAGCTATATATGTGTGCATCCGGGCGGCAGATTTCCTCATATACCCTCTCTATACTGGTAATACATTTCTGTTTATGAGAAGAAACTTTGATCATTTGCAGTCAGGTGTCTAATGTGATACTAATGATTTTGTTTATTTGTATCAATATTTTGTTTTCATGAGCTGCGATACTTCCAAAATTTCAGACTTTTGGCCCTTAGTTCATATTTTTAGAGACGCCAAACTGCATAGCTCTTGTTTGCCTAGCATTTACCAGAGAAGTTCATTGTTATTTATTTTTATTTTGTAAGTTGAGTGTTTCGTTAGGATCATTTTGACCGACTAAAGTTTATTCGGTGTGCCTCTCCCCCCCACTCTCTCTCTCTCTCTCTCTCTCTCTCTCTCTCTCTCTCTCTCTCTCTCTCTCTCTCTCTCTCTCTCTCTCTCTCTCTCTCCTCTCTCTCTCTCTCTCTCTCTCTTACTCTCTTACTCTCATTCACGCACACACACACACACACACACACACACACACACACACACACACACACACACACACACACACACACACACACACACACACACACACACACACTCTTTAGGGTACTCCGTAGTGTAATGGTTAGCACGCTCGGTTCACAACCGAGAAGGGTCGGGTTCGATCCCCGGGCGGAGCGGAAACATATGGGCTGTTTCCTTAAAACCCGAGCCCCTGTCCACCCAGCAGTGAATGGGTACCGGGTGTTAGCCGGGGTTTGTGACTTGCTCTCCGGGGTGCTGGCTTCGGCCAAAACTAAACACTAAGGATGAATGATAAAAAAATGTTGATATGAAGACGGGGCCATACGAGCGTTGCTCAGGCCCTGTAAAATACAACTAGATGAATACAACTAGATGAATACACACACACACACACACACACGCACTCAATCGAATTTCCTTGTTTGTAAAGAAGTGAACACGCGACGCGCCGCATGTGGCCAGGCGGCTGCTGAGGTGGTTAGCCCGATGACGTTAGTTAGAGAGTAACCACATTACCCCAACACACCCACACCCGGAGCCTCGCATCTCCCCTCTTCCCTTCCCTCGGACGCTCGTAGTGTGTCCCTCACCCAAGCCATCCATACAAGTCTTTCCATCCTCTCTTTTATTTATTTTCTCTCTTTCTCGCTTTCTTTCTCTCTCCAAAGGCCGACACACGTGCAGTAATGTGATATTCAAGAGAATATATTACACTGTATGTTTTGAACAGGAGCTGTACTCCATATTTTGTTAGAAAGTCTGAGCATAATAAATCTCTCTCTCTCTCTCTCTCTCTCTCTCTCTCTCTCTCTCTCTCTCTCTCTCTCTCTCTCTCTCTCTCTCTCTCTCTCTCTCTCTCTCTCTCTCTCTCTCTCTCTCTCTCTCTCTCTCTCTCTCTCTCTCCCCCTTGCGGCACCTTTTTCCTTTTGTTAATTAGGTACGAGTCTCCCTATTTTTTCTAACTTAATTTATATCCGCTACTGCCTCTTCTTATTGTGTGTGTTTTCTTTTTTCGAGTCTTCACCTAATTTTTATTTCTTTATTTCAGTTGTTTTCTTCGTTTCTTTCAAATTTCATCGTGTGTTATCTTATATATTTTTCTGTAAAGAGAATATTTCGCTGTAATAGACAGACACAGAAAAAGGACAGTAAGTCGACGGACAGGTGTAGAGTGATAGTAACTTATAGACAGGCGTAGGAATAGGACAGTAACGCATGGACAGGGCGTAAGAGAAGGACAGTAACTCAATAGACAGGCAGAGAAGGACAGTAACTCAATAGACAGGCAGAGAAGGACAGTAACTCAATAGACAGGCAGAGAAGGACAGTAACTCAATAGACAGGCAGAGAAGGACAGTAACTCAATAGACAGGCAGAGAAGAACAGTAACTCAATAGACAGGCAGAGAAGGACAGTAACTCAATAGACAGGCAGAGAAGAACAGTAACTCAATAGACAGGCAGAGAAGGACAGTAACTCAATAGACAGGCAGAGAAGAACAGTAACTCAATAGACAGGCAGAGAAGGACAGTAACTCAATAGACAGGCAGAGAAAGGACAGTAACTCAATAGACAGGCAGAGAAGAACAGAACTCAATAGACAGGCAGAGAAGAACAGTAACTTAATAGACAGTAGAAGGACAGTAACTCAATAGACAGGCAGAGAAGGACAGTAACTCAATAGACAGGCAGAGAAGAACAGTAACTCAATAGACAGGCAGAGAAGGACAGTAACTCAATAGACAGTAGAAGGACAGTAACTCAATAGACAGGCAGAGAAGAACAATAACGTAATAGACAGTAGAAGGACAGTAACTCAATAGACAGGCAGAGAAGGACAGTAACTCAATAGACAGGCAGAGAAGAACAGTAACTCAATAGACAGGCAGAGAAGGACAGTAACTCAATAGACAGGCAGAGAAGGACAGTAACTCAATAGACAGGCAGAGAAGGACAGTAACTCAATAGACAGGCAGAGAAGAACAGTAACTCAATAGACAGGCAGAGAAGAACAGTAACTTAATAGACAGGCAGAGAAGGACAGTAACTCAATAGACAGGCAGAGAAGAACAGTAACTCAATAGACAGGCAGAGAAGAACAGTAACTCAATAGACAGGCAGAGAAGGACAGTAACTCAATAGACAGGCAGAGAAGAACAGTAACTCAATAGACAGGCAGAGAAGAACAGTAACTTAATAGACAGGCAGAGAAGGACAGTAACTCAATAGACAGGCAGAGAAGGACAGTAACTCAATAGACAGGCAGAGAAGGACAGTAACTCAATAGACAGGCGTAGAAGAACAGTAACTTAATAGACAGTAGAAGGACAGTAACTCAATAGACAGGCAGAGAAGGACAGTAACTCAATAGACAGACAGAGAAGAACAGTAACTTAATAGACAGGCAGAGAAGGACAGTAACTCAATAGACAGGCAGAGAAGGACAGTAACTCAGTAGACAGGCAGAGAAGGACAGTAACTCAGTAGACAGGCGTAGAAGAACAGTAACTTAATAGACAGTAGAAGGACAGTAACTCAATAGACAGGCGTAGAAGAACAGTAACTTAATAGACAGTAGAAGGACAGTAACTCAATAGACAGGCGTAGAAGAACAGTAACTCAATAGACAGGCAGAGAAGGACAGTAACTCAATAGACAGGCGTAGAAGAACAGTAACTTAATAGACAGTAGAAGGACAGTAAGTAAAGACTCTTCCTTGCAAGTGTACAATTTATGCCTCACTTCCACTTTTTTTTCTTGAACCCTATTTTTGACGCTCTTTCCCTTCTTCCCTGCCCCATAACTCTCTACTTTCCTTATCAACTTGTCCTGCCCCTTCTCCTCTTGCTTTACTACCTCTTGTTCCTTCCTGATTATTTCACTCTCCCTCCCATTCTTTTCGCTCTTCCCTCGCCTTGTCACTACTTCCCTTCAACATTTTGCTCGTCCCTTCTCGCCGCCTTGCTCTGTAGTCTCATTGTATTTATTCAGATTCGAAATACACAATAGACGCACTGTTGGCAGGATTGAATTGTTATTTGTAATTTTCTTATTGTTTTAAAATACCTAAGATAATTGTTTTCATGTATAGATATTTCTTCGCCTTGCCTTTATTCATCTCTTTTCACCATCATACTTTTTTGCTTTATTTTTTGTCTTTTAATTGAATAAAGATAAAATGTATGGTGGTTCCTCGACGGTTGCTAATATTGTATTCTTTTCATCCTTCTTATATATCATCTTTGTGTATCACCGAGTCCTCTCATCCCGGCAATTTTTTCTAAAGCTTTGACTTCTTTTCAATGTTCATATTTATTTATGGTTTTTTCTATAATGGACGACACATACGGAACACAGTATTTGAAGCACGATATATTTACGACACAACTCAGGTTACCATTCACTCTACCTTTCTTAGTTACGTTTTTCCTTATCCTATATATTAGTGGAAATAAACTTCTTATTATTATTATTATCCCGTATTAGGTCTTTAACCTCCGCCGTATAGATGTCTCATGAGCCAGAGGGGAACTTTCTGTAAAAGCTAACGCCACCAGGTGTCTCTAGCGCTGTCACTTCTTTTGCACTTTGAGCCTGAATGATCTATCAATTACCGTATATTCCCTGTGCTTCTTCGGGGCATAGCATAATTACAATTCAATACAATAACTGAAACAATTCTTAATAATAATGTAGTTTAGTGTTTAGTGTAGTTTAGTCAAAGTGCAAAAGAAGTGACAGCGCTAGAGATATCTGGTGGCGTTAGTTTTGACCCAAGACCAAGAGTCATTTATGAGAGTGTAGGCTCTTTTACCCCCAAGTGTTGAGGCCCTGTGTGCAGCCCTTGATTCCCGGGAGCGGCGACCATTCCCATGCTTCTCAAGAGCCGCCGCTTCCACTCGCTTCTCTTACAGCACCGATAAGACGGATAAAAATTGGAATGACTTTTGTGATTCTTTTTTTAGTTGAACTTCATGTAACTCGCAGGTGCTGGATTTTCTGTTTTTCCTCTCCAACATATATTTAGGCCACGGTTTGCCCCTGCTGGTGTAAGTTACATATTAACGTGCATTAATTAAGAGCAGTGGCGTGATTTCTTTCTCATATTGGAAAGTTTTCTTCTAAATATTTTTTATTCTTCGTGTGTTGGTAATTCGGGCGAAGAAGTGTTATCATCTTGACCCAACCTTCCATTGACTTCTGTTCTTACCTGCGGCTGTTTATTTATTTGTCAACTTTTCCACGTGTCAAGAAAGCACTAAATAACTCTATGATAATTCCTTAATAATCGATGACATTATTTTGAACTTGTTTTCTTTCGCAATAGAAAATCATAGGACGTGTGAGGAACATACTAATTCGAATATGTACCACCACACACACACACACACACAACACAACTTACCACATCAACACAACACACACACACACATCATCCACACACCACACACACACACACCACACACACACAACCAATCACACACAACACACCACAACAACACACACACACACACACCACACAATATACAACACACACACACACACACACACACACACCACAGACACACAACACACGCACCACACACACCACACACACACACACACACACACACACACTACATCACACACACACACACACACACACACACACACAACACACAACACCACAAACACACAACACACAACTACACTCCAACACAACAACACACACACAACAACACACAAATCACACACACACACACACACACACACACACACACACACACACACACCACACACACACACACACACACACACACACACACACACACACACACACACACACACACACACACCACACACACACACCCACAAACACACACACACACACACACAACACACCACCACACACACACACACACACACACACCCGTTCCTCCTTGCACCTTCATCGCAAGCACGCCTGTCACACTAAACAAGATAAGGGAAGTTAGTTTTTTTGGGTTGATTAGCGAGAAGCAAGTACGCGAAGGAGAGGGAAGCAGAGGCCCAGCAGGGAATCTGAGCTAGAGGTATCGGGAACCAGATTGAATTAACCACGAAGATCCAAGCTGTGACAGAGAGAGAGAGAGAGAGAGAGAGAGAGAGAGAGAGAGAGAGAGAGAGAGAGAGAGAGAGAGAGAGAGAGAGAGGAGAGAGAGAGAGAGATTTTTACTTGCAAAAGCAGACTGCCTATTTTATTCCGTTTACGTTTGTGTCGTGCCATTTTTCGCGTCTCTCTCTTCTTTCTCTTCTCTCTCTCTCTCTCTCTCCTCCTCTCCTTCTCTCTCTCTTCTCTCTCTCTCTCTCTCTCTCTCCTCTCTCTCTCTCTCTCTCTCTCTCTCTCTCTCTCTCTCTCTCTCTCTCTCTCTCTCTCTCTCTCCTCTCTCTCTCTCTCTCTCTCTCTCTCTCTCTCTCTCTCTCTCTCGTCTCGGCATTCTCGCACCCAGTAACCTTGTAAAGAAACGCCATTCACTCTCTTATTCACCGACATCCCGACGTTGACATTATTAATTATCACTCCTGTCTCGCCCTTCCCTCTTTCTACCAAGGCTTTCGGTCTCCTGTCACCCTGAGTCCTATCCTCGCCCTTCACAGCTAGCGCCTCCCCGTCACCTCCCGTCCGTCACCTTCCGTCACATCCTCCTTATGCCGCCCGCCTACCTCACTCCAGACAGGCATTAGGGAAACACGGGGTCTTAATGTGGCCGCAGTCTCTCTCACTCTCTCTCTCTCTCCCCACCCTGCTCAAAGGCCGCTATCAATCAAAGCCGTGAGATAGACCACCAAATATCTTCCTAATTGCCCGTAAGATTGGCCATCCCTCATGCGAAAATTGCCCTCCTGAAAGAGCCTCCTTCATCACTAACTTCGTGCAGGGACTCGAGAACCAATCATTATAGGGTATGGATGAGGGAACACGGCTTGCAGGGTATATGTGTGTGGCCTGGCAGGGTATATGTGCAGGCTGGCAGGGTATATGTGTAGGCTGGCAGGGTATATGTGTGGACTGGCAGGGTATATGTGTAGGCTGGCAGGGTATATGTGTGGACTGGCAGGGTATATGTGTAGGCTGGCAGGGTATATGTGTGGACTGGCAGGGTATATGCGTAGGCTGGCAGGGTATATGTGTGGACTGGCAGGGTATATGTGTAGGCTGGCAGGGTATATGTGTAGGCTGGCAGGGTATATGTGTGGACTGGCAGGGTATATGTGTGGACTGGCAGGGTATATGTGTGGACTGGCAGGGTATATGTATAGGCTGGCAGGGTATATGTGTGGACTGGCAGGGTATATGTGTAGGCTGGCAGGGTATATGTGTAGGCTGGCAGGGTATATGTGTGGGCTGGCAGGGTATATGTGTGGACTGGCAGGGTATATGTGTAGGCTGGCAGGGTATATGTAAGGACTGGTAGGGTATATGTGTAGGCTGGCAGGGTATATGTGTGTACTGGCAGGGTATATGTGTAGGCTGGTAGGGTATATGTGTAGGCTGGCAGGGTATATGTGTGGACTGGCAGGGTATATGTGTGGACTGGCAGGGTATATGTGTGGACTGGCAGGGTATATGTGTAGGCTGGCAGGGTATATGTGTGGACTGGCAGGGTATGTGTAGGCTGGCAGGGTATATGTGTAGGCTGGCAGGGTATATGTGTAGGCTGGCAGGGTATATGTAAGGGATGGCAGGGTATATGTGTGGGCTGGCAGGGTATATGTGTAGGCTGGCAGGGTATATGTGTAGGCTGGCAGGGTATATGTGTGGACTGGCAGGGTATATGTGTAGGCTGGCAGGGTATATGTGTGGACTGGCAGGGTATATGTGTGGGCTGGCAGGGTATATGTGTGGGCTGGCAGGGTATATGTGTGGACTGGCAGGGTATATGGGCAGGCTGGCAAGGTATATGTAAGGACTGGCAGGGTATATGTGTGGACTGGCAGGGTATATGGGCAGGCTGGCAAGGTATATGTAAGGACTGGCAGGGTATATGTGTAGGCTGGCAGGGTATATGTAAGGGATCAATCAATCAATCATTGGGGGCATACGCCGGGGGGCGCGTCGCCTCGCCCACCCTACGACGCCACTCCCGGGGGTCACCACGCGCGAGTTCCCATGCAGGCTCCTTTCCCATACCAAGCAGCTCTCGACAAGAAACATCAACTTGCCCCAGCCACGAGCCTTGTGGGCGCCCCCTTGGCCTCCTCCACGCCGGATTGTCTCTTACAGATACAACCCGATGGGAAGGATCGGTTTCAGGGTAGCGTGCCACATGCCCATATAGTCAAAGTTGGCGCTGACGGACTATGCAGGTAATAGGCCTCGATTCAGTCTCACGGTGCAATCGCTGATTTGACACGTAATCATCCCAGCGATACCCCATGATTCTGCGAAGACACTTATTACCAAAGGCATTGATTCGTCTCTTCAAGTCACTATTTAGTGTCCATGTCTCACAACCATAGAGTAAGACAGGGATCACAAGCGACTTGAAGATCCGGATCTTTGTCCTCCTGCACAGGTACCGACAACGCCAAATACTCCTGCTGAGCGAGTCCATAACACCGTGGGCTATGCCAATCCGCCGTAAGACTTCTTGACGTGACCCGCCGTCATTATGGACTGCGCTACCAAGGTATGTAAAACTTTCCAAGATCTCAATGTCCTCGCCACACGCATGAACAGACTGTACTGCTTCATCTAGTAAGTCTCCAAATACCTGGACCTTGGTCTTGAGCCAGGAGACCTCAAGTCCCAAAGGCTTTGCCTCCTCGTGCAGCGCCTCGAGAGCCATCACCAGGACCTCCAGCGACTCAGCAAAGATTACTGCATCATCGGCAAATAGACCCACGGATGTACATCATTGATCTCCTTGTCCAACCAGTCCAATCACTTGAAAAGTGTGACACCTTGCCATCCTCTGTATTCACAGGAGAAGCTGATCACAGCCCACACTTCCGCACTCTAGTCCAGATACGTAGAAAGGGAGGCGGGTAACTGGCGCACTGCACGTCATATAGTCGCTCAGGGTATAGTATGTAGGGATGGCAGGGTATATGTGTGGGCTGGCAGGGTATATGTGTAGGTGGCAGGGTATATGTGTAGGGCTGGCAGGGTATTAAGGATGGCAGGGTATGTGTGGGCTGGCAGGGTATATGTGTAGGCTGGCAGGGTATATGTTGATGCAGGATATGTGGGCTGGCAGGGTATATGTGTAGGTGAGGGTATATGTGGATGGCAGTATATGTGTGGGCTGGCAGGTATTGTAGGCTGGCAGGGCATATTGTGGTGGCAGGATGTTGGCGGCAGGGTATATGATGGCTGGCAGGGCATATGGTAGGCTGGCAGGGTATATGTGTGGACTGGCAAGGTATATGTGTAGGCGGAGGTATATGTAAGGACTGGCAGGGATATGTGTGGGCTGGCAGGGATATGTGTAGGCTGGCAGGGTATATGTAGTGGACTGGCAGGGTATATGGCTAGGCTGGCAGGGTATATGTGTGGACTGGCAGGGTATATGTGGCTGGCAGGGTAAGGTGTAGGTGGCAGGTATAGTGGGCTGGCAGGGTATATGTTGGGATGGCAGGGTATATGTGTAGGCTGGCAGGGTATATGTGTGGACTGGCAGGGTATATGTGAGGCTGGCAGGGTATATGTTGGGCTGGCAGGGTATATGTAAGGACTGGCAGGGTATGTGTGTGGCTGGCAGGGTATATGTGTGGCTGGCAGGGTATATGTAAGGATGGCAGGGTATATGTGTAGTTGCAGGTAATGTGTGGCTGGCAGGGTATATGTGTAGGCTGGCAGGTATATGTGTGGGCTTGCAGGGTATATGTGTAGGACTGGCTAGGGTATATGTGTAGGCTGGCAGGGATATGTAGCTGGCAGGGTATATGTGTAGGCTTGGCAGGGTATATGTTAAGGACTGGCAGGGTATATGTGTAGGCTGGCAGGGTATATGTGTGACTGGCAGGGTATATGTGTAGGCTGGCAAGGGTATATGTAAGGACTGCAGGGTATATGTGTAGGCTGGCAGGGTATATGTGTAGGCTGGCAGGGTATATGTAGTGAGCTGGCAGGGTAATGTGTAGGCTGCAGGTTATATGTGTAGGCTGGCAGGGTATATGTGTAAGCTGGCAGGGTATATGTGTGGGCTGGCAGGGTATATGTGTAGGCTGGCAGGGTATATGTAAGGACTGGCAGGGTATATGTGTAGGCTGGCAGGGTATATGTGTAGGCTGGCAGGGTATATGTGTAGGGCTGGCAGGGTATATGTGTGGGCTGGCAGGGTATATGTGTAGGCTGGCAGGGTATATGTGTATACTGGCAGGGTATATGTGTAGGGTGGCAGGGTATATGTGTGATATGCCAGGGTAATGTGTAGTTGGGTATATGTGTATACTGGCAGGGTATATGTGTAGGGTGGCAGGGTATATGTGTATACTGGCAGGGTATATGTGTAGGGTGGCAGGGTATATGTGTATACTGGCAGGATATATGTGTGGGCTGGCAGGGTATATGTGTACGCTGGCAGGGTATATGTGTAGGCTGGCAGGGTATATGTGTGTGGGCTGGCAGGGTATATGTATGTGGCCTGGCAAGGTATATGTGTGTGGGCTGGCAGGGTATATGTGTGTGGGCTGGCAAGGTATATGTGTGTTGGCTGGCAGGGTATATGTGTGGGCTGGCAGGGTATATGTGTGTGGGCTGGCAGGGTGCATGTGTGGGTTGGCAGGGTATATAGGCAGGGTGATGGCACGGCAGGGTGTGTCACTGTGTATGAACGTAAGGTTAAATAAGCAAGGTTGTTTTGTGTGTCAATACTTACACATACTCCTCTGCTTAGTAACTTTTATATATGTAGAAAAGAAGCCGTGTTTTTGTGATGTCTTGCTTACTAGTTATGTTTCCTTGGTGTGCGAAGTTTTGCATTAGGGAAGTATTTGAAGGTCGTGGTGAATATTGAATAGACGAATAGGGTGAAATAGGCGTATACTATTGCGAGAAAAAAATATGCAGAAAAATATAAGAAGTAGTGTTTTTTTATCTCATTTGGAGGAATTAGTACATAGGTTAAAAGGCAGAGAATGTAGATTTTTTTTTTAGGGAGGAAGGAAGAAAGAGTATGGATATTTGTTTTTCCCTATTCATATTTTGTTCATTTACTGAGTTATTATATTTCTTTTTGAATGCGTGTTAGTATTGGGAGAACAGCATGTTGTGTGCGTGTGTGTGTGTATGTGTGTGTGTGTGTGCGTGTGTGTGTGTGTGTGTGTGTGTGTGTGTTTGTGTGTGTGTGTGTGTGTATGTGTGTGTGTGGGAACTCCGTAGTGTAGTGGTTAGCACGCTCGGCTTACAACCGAGAAGTCCCGGGTTCGATCCCCGGGCGGAGCGAAAGATAGATGGGTGGTCTTTCTTAAATCCCTAGCCCCTGTCCACCCAGCAGTGAATAGGTACCGGGTGCCAGCCGGGGGTTTGTAACCCCTCCCCCGGGGTGGTGGCTTCGGCCAACACTAATATGCAGCAGCGGTAGATCACTATGGCTCTGAGGCATTATCCTCTAAACAAAACAAACAAGAGAAAAACAAGTGTGTGTGTAAGGATATTGCGAGGTTGGACAGAGCATGTGTGTAATGGACAGAGAGAGAGAGAGAGAGAGAGAGAGAGAGAGAGAGAGAGAGAGAGAGAGAGAGAGAGAGAGAGAGAGAGAGAGAGAGAGAGAGAGAGAGAGAGAGAGAGAGAGAGGGGTGCGGGGGTTGAAATTTAAATCATATTATCGACGTGGCATCATATCACACTGAAAGGCAGGTCAGGATAGGTCAGGAAGTCGACCTGAAACGAGAACAGCAATTATTAGATTTTTTAATTTTTTTATATAACAGCGTGACGTGAAATGTAATATCTTTTCCATGCATTTCATTACCTCTAGTTGTACCTGCAGTGCCTGACCTATGCGTTGTCAGAGCCTCGGTTGATTGGTGAAACTCGTGTTCTATTATATCGTGAACCTCGCTTGGAAAATCCCTCTCAATAATAGATTCGTTTAAAACCCAATTACCTGAGATAATCACCCCGACAGTCCACAGATAGGCATGTTGAACTGCTAAAAAGGCATCAGAAAAACAAGTATAGTTGGAGAACTATTGAACTATTAACCCCTTCACGCCCAGATCTTTCCTTTGCTATATATTATCGTCTGTTAGCCATTACGAAAAATAGCTTAATATACCAAATTAGCTAAACAGGTCATATCTATAGAATATTACTTACATTCATTGAAATAGTCTAATGGTAGCCAAAATAAAAAGGAAATTACGTTCTGGGCCTCAAGGGGTTAAAAAAGGCATCAGAAAAACAGGTACAGGTGGAGATATGGACACTTGTTATTATTTGCGTTATTTTTAGTTTATACCGATTTAAGGAGGCATGTTTTAATCCCAGTGTGTGGGGCGGAAAGAACATAAAAAAATAAGGAGGCTACAAGAGGCCGCGAGACCTACACGAGGTAATTCCTGCTACTTAACACTACCTACATCCACCTTTCATCCCCATCCATGAAATTATCCAGCCTCCTTTAAAAGCTCCCTATTGACTCCCCACTAATTATCTGACGACTGAGTCCATTCCAATCATTTATCACCCTATTTGTGAACCAGTTTTCCCGTATTTTTTTTTAAATCTACGCTTTTCCAGCTTGAATCCGTTAATTCTTGTTCTTGATCTCAGCCGAAAGGAGATAATTTGGCGGTAGTGGTGCATGTGAGGCTGGAAGGTAAGGCGTCAAAAAATTATCCAGCCTCCTTTTAAAGCTCCCTGTTGACTCCGCACTAACTACCCCACGACTGAGAGGCGTGAGGAGTGTCGGTAACGCCTCCTTTATGCCACAGGGCGGAGCGTTGAGGGTCTGTGGAGAGCCTGCTTGGGTCTCCCTCCACCCTCGTACACCCTTGACGGCCGCCTCGTTTAGTATGCATTAGTTTTTGCCTGGAATAATGAGAAGGGGGACGCCAGATTTGCATATGCCAACATGTTCGTCGGGGTGTCGCTTTAATTGTGGAATGATGAGGCCCCCGGTGAGGTCAAGACGGCTATTGTGGAGCGCTGAGGGTGGAGGCTTGGCGGTGGCGTGGGTGGAAGGGGTGGATAAAAATGCGTGTGTGTGTGTGAGTGGGTGGGTGGGTTAGTGCAGAGCGCATAACTGAGGTCATAGTCTCTGGCATGGAGGCGTACATTCCACATACTTTCTCTAATCCTAAAGCCCGTCAACCTTGGTTTAACTCTGCTTGTTCTCATGCTGTCCGAGATAGAGAGGTAGCTCACAAACGGTACCGTAAGCATCCATCTCCTGAAACTCATGCCCTTTATATTTCTGCCCGCAATCATGCCAAATCTTTACTTCAACTTACCAAAAACTCTTTCATTCATAGAAAATGTCAAAATCTTTCTGAATCAAATTCCTCTCGTGACTTCTGGCATCTAGCTAATAACATCTCTAACAATTTTTCTTCTTCATCTTTCCCTCCTATGCTTCACCCAGATGGCTCCACAGCTGTCTCATCTACTTCTAAAGCTGAACTCTTTACTCAAACATTTGCTAAAAATTCCCCTCTGTCTGATGAAGGGCTTGTTCCTCCTTCTCCTCCACCCTCTGACTATATTATGCCTGTCATTAAGATCCTTCGGAATGATGTTTTCTTTGCCCTTTCTGGCCTAGATCCTCGGAAGGCTTACGGTCCTGACGGAGTCCCTCCTATTGTTCTCAAAAACTGTGCTTCTGTGCTTGCACCTTGCTTGGTCAAACTTTTCCGTCTTTGTCTATCTACTTCCACCTTTCCTTCTTGCTGGAAGTTTGCTCACATCCAACCTGTTCCTAAGAAGGGTGACCGTTCTAATCCTTCAAACTACCGTCCTATAGCTTTGACTTCCTGCCTTTCTAAAGTTTTTGAATCTATACTTAATTGAAGATTCTTAAGCATCTATCTGCTCACAATCTTCTATCTGATCGTCAGTACGGTTTCCGTAAAGGGCGATCTACTGGCGATCTTCTAGCTTTCCTAATTGAATCTTGGTCATCCTCCTTTAGGGGTTTCGGTAAAACTTTTGCTGTTGCCCTTGACATATCAAAAGCTTTTGATAGAGTCTGGCACAAATCTTTAATTTCCAAACTACCCTCATTCGGGTTCTATCCTTCTCTCTGTACCTTCATTTTAAGTTTCCTTTCAAACCGTTCTATTGCAGGTACTGTAGACGGACATTGTTCTTCTCCTAAATCTATCAATAATGGTGTTCCCCA